>OY992883.1:88512373-88537373 GCA_963921405.1 Cepaea hortensis | reverse complement strand
TATGACAAACTAATCTACACACTTTTTATAACTGTTGGAAATTCATTCGAAGATTATTTGAACTGACATGTGTATTTACAAATAAAATTGTTCACAGTGCAAATTTGGAACTGGCTCTCAATAAAATCAAATCATGATTTTCCAAACCACCTATTTTGAAGTTATCTAACATTAATTTACCTGTCATTCTCTGAACAGACCGAGTGGCACCGCTGTTTCTGCCATTTAGCTCCAGTGCCAAGATGGGATCTTTCATCCTATTATATAAGTCAGCCAAAAACTCTCACCAGCTGAACGAAAATATTCTGCGCCTGAACTGGCGTATCTTGCCGTAATCTTCGCTATTATAAAATTAGCCAAGTACCTCCTAGGAACACACTTTTTTAACAGAAACCGACAACAACCCACAGAATAATAGAATCGCCCGATGGGAATTTTTAATGTAAGATGTATTATTTGACATACGACATATACAGGGAAAAGACAATAACATCGCGGAACATCTTTCCAGACTAAGCATGAGCTATCAGATAACTGAGAATATTATCAACTTGTAAACCTCTGATGTATGTTTCAAAATTCCAAAGTGGATGAATTTTTTCTACAACACCTAGAACTCTGAGTTAATGTTAACAATTTTAAACATTGGGGAACTTTCATTACGGTCACCCAAAAACTTTCAACGTTAGAGAACTTTCATCAAAATCATTTTAAAAAAATTCAAACATTAGAATATTTTCACCAAAAACATTCAAGATTTCGAACAGTTGAGAACCTTCATCAAGAACATTCAGACTTCCGGTCCCCAGCATGGCGGTTAGGCATTGGACCGCTACGGCCTCTGGGATATTTATCATTGTGGCTGCGGTTTGTATTTCGCATTTTCCTCATGTTGGACTGATATTATATAGTTCCGTCGCCCTGCTACTGAGTGAGTGCGTGACGCGACTCTGTGAGCTGTGATATTCACGTGGAATGCTTCTAAATGTCCGCTTTTGTTTGTACAGTGGCCTGCATGTTCGGAACAATGGCTACCGACTGTTGCATTTTTCAGGAGACTCTTGGGAGTCGGCTCTGGAGCTACAGAGTTCCTGCTTAATGCGACACTTTTGGCGGGTCGACCAGTGGACAGAGACAGAGCTATGTGAGAAAACCGGGTCAGTGAGGTCTTACTGGTGACTGCCAATTCCATCGACGATGAACTGTGGTTTTCGTGGAGGACTTTTGTGTTGGTATTCTGGCGGCGGCATTATGCACAGTGTAGCTGTGCGGGCTATTAGATTGCCGAGACTCCTGTCTGTTCCACTTTTCACATTGGACAGTGGGGAGTATTTTATATGATATTCACTGGCACAGGAACGGAGCATAATGGGAACGACCCGTTGCCGTGAAGTTGGAACCTCGACTAACTTAACTATCAAGAACACACAAGATTTCAAGGATTTGAGAATTTTCTTCAAGAACATCAAACATTTAATTCCATCGACTTCATAATCGAAAGTGTGAACAATATGAACTTGATAAAATTGTCTGCATATCCTTTACAGGACATTGCTGTCAACATCAGCATCTTTCAGCTGATAGTTGATTTCTTGGTAAGATTACGCTCAGTAGTTTGTCATTGCTTTATGAGCGGCCGACTCATATACCCCGTAAGTTACCGACGCGATTCGAACCACTGCTGATTCTCACCGTCATTACGATACTTACGAGAGTATACGAGATTACGGAGAAAAGTCGCTAACCTCTAGGTCAGGAAGCCGGCATGAACTTGATACATAGATATTTTAAATTTTGTGTTATGAATTTTAAGGACAGACTGTGATAAATAAAAATAAATTACTGTTGCATAATGGTGCATAATATGATGCATTATTGTGTGTACATAACTAAGAATCAACGCTTGATATTCTTTGTTCATGAGTGTCATATTATTTACATTGATGAATATTGGGATACCCTGCGGCCGACGCTTATTAAATATACTGATAAATTAATATTTACTATTAAAATGTAATAATGATAGAATCATAGCAACCTTACAACATAAGCATGACGACGCCTACTCGAATATCACCGATGTGTAGTTACTAGTGTACCCGACATAAATAGAGGAGTTAACGTCATAAGACAATAAACGTGCACACGAGAGTCACTACTCACAAGAAAGTTCAAGAGTATATCATACAGAAAACATTATTGAAGGTGAGGATTTATGAAATATAGGATATTATTAGGAATTATTACGTTGTTTTAAACATTTATATTATTGATAGGGTCTGTGAGAAGCCGCGTGTGACACCAGACCGTCATCAAGCTTCTGATGGCAAATCTAAATGATGCACGAGGACGGAGACAGTGACATAGAGGTATATTTTAAATACATTTGATCAAGAACATCAAGAAACGAGATCGATGGAGAGACATGAACGCAAGTTTGTTGGTAGAGTGCGTGATGGTGATGATGATGATGATGATGATGATGATGATGATGATGATGATGATGATGATGATGATGATGATGATGATGATGATGATGATGATGATGATGAGGAGGAGGAGGAGGATGATGATGATGATGATGATGATGATGATGATGATGATGATGATGATGATGATGATGATGATGATGATGATGATGATGATGATGATGATGATGATGATGATGATGATGATGATGATGATGATGATGATGATGAATAGTGCAGTTAGTAATAATAAATCAAATTAATAATAATAATAATAATAATAATAATAATAATAATAATAATAATAATAATAATAATAATAATAATAATAATAATAAGTAATCGTAATAATTTTAATTTCCTAAATAATAGAAGCTGTAAACGAAGAAATAGCAAGATTCTTTAAACTGCACAGTATGAAATTGCCCAATTATAGCACAACAGAGGTGAAGTAATAAGATAAATATAATAATTGCTCTAGAAACATAAATCATCATCCAGTGCCTTGCGTGGCGATCATGCGTCTCCACAAATTGCGATCTCTGACGCCGTGGATCAATTCCTTCCGTGCCATGACACAAGACTGACAAGAATCTTCTCATACTGTCTTCCTCTATCTCTCTCTTTCCGCAAATCTTTCCGGTGTTGCAGCATGTTCCAGGTTTTGTCTTCTCATAACGTGGCTAAGAAATAAAGACTGCCTCTTTCTGATGTTTATGATAAGTTGTCTTTGCGACTCAGCTTCCCTTAAAATGTCCTGATTGTTCATTTTGCTGTCCAATCAATTTTCAGCATTCTTCTATAAAACCACATCTCCAAGGCTTCCATTGATTTCTTTTCGCCTGTTTACTAATTGTCCAGGATTCACAGACGTATGTTAGAACTTGTTATATGTATCATGCACACAGTTGGTACTATTAATCATATCGCCATTACATGTTAAAAAAGGAGAGCTCTATTGAATCGTGTGTCGACCGAGGCGGGAGAGGTTACCTTACCCGCGGTTTACTCTGTAATGCCCATAGCACCAGTTTCCCTATAGCGGTTATTAGTGATCTGTAGAGACCTGTAGTGGTTTATACACTATCATCACACAGTATAAACGAAAACCTTAAAAAAGTAAAGATGGCGGCTAGTACTGGTTGTGGTGGGTATGGCTTAGTGATATTCGTTGCTAAGGGTGGGTGAGTGGTGAAGTGGGTAGATCGCCCCTGATGGCAGCTTAATGTCATAACACTTAAATAAAATGGCCGCTATCTCTTCTATATTGCTGCCAAATTATGTGCAGGCCTCTATCCTTTGAGATGAGTCTGACTGAGGCTTCCGACGGCAGATTGACTTGTAAAGCACACAAACCGGTTTGTGGCTTACAACCAATCAGGGTGTTGGTCTTAGAATTAATCCACATTTTATGTTAAGCAAGCACTGATTGGCTGACAACTATACGGTGGGTGGGGCTTACTTTATGTAAAACACAACCAACTCACCACCTCTAACTCACTTTGTGCTTTACACAAAAACGACGAAAGATCGAGTCTTCAGTTTTGTGGTTATTCAACTACTATTTGCCTTCAAGTGTAGAACGTTTACCAGTCACCTTTTTGTCTCAGTATCCACGGACTATCAGCTATATACGGACATACCGATTTAGCGGATCTTTCTTTCCAGTTCTTGGACATTTACACAC
This sequence comes from Cepaea hortensis, assembly GCA_963921405.1. Lineage (NCBI taxonomy): Eukaryota > Metazoa > Mollusca > Gastropoda > Stylommatophora > Helicidae > Cepaea > Cepaea hortensis. Next base: position 88,533,218 of record OY992883.1, on the reverse strand, counting down.
GTGGTCAGTAACTACAAACGGACTATGTGGTGGCACTGCTTCTGGTTGCAAGCATAAAGATACATACGGAAAAGTGGGTAAGGGTTACATCCGGTCATAGATGACGTTGCATACTGTTACATGTGTAAGGTTACGGTGTTCTGTTGGCTGTCGAACCAGAGGACCTAATTCGTAATGACCACCATGTATGGGACTGTTTCTGCTCCCGTGTCAACAGGGCATCGGAAGTTTAAAATTGTCTCCCTTCTCTCACTTTTCTATGTCCGCGCCGTCCTAGGGTCACCAAGTAACAGCAAAGAACATGAAACTACTACAACTTCTACCAAGGAATCTATACACCACAAGGCAATTTCGAATATAGTACATCCAACGATAACCAGTTCAGCCCAGTGTCCGACTAATACTTTCTCATAGACATAGAGGAGAGTAGTGAGCACCGATACCAATTGGGGAAGACGTACCTTTTACTGAACAGCTATCGGGTCATACATCGACGAGTGTTTAGCTCATTTTATCAACTGTATAATATTACACATGAACACAACAAGCTGCCCCGGTTGAATCTTAGGCGTCTCATGTAACATGACATACCACGTGCCCGCTGTCCTGACCAGCGAAGCTATCGCGCCTCAGAGCAGACATTTACACTTTCATTAACTCTTCTGTCTGGCCAAATGAGTCTTTGCATCTTTCCCCAGAAACCCATCTCCAATGCTAATATATGTTTCTCAGTGTCGACTCATTGCCACATTTCATATGCAGACAAAAATATGGGTACTATGTATCACATCAACACTCAACTAAGAAAACATATTAGCCATCTTATTTCAAATGACCAAACACATAAATATATCGACCAAATTTATGAAACGTAGGGAAATTTGTTAGCCAAATGGGCAAATTATTGACCAAAATAAGAAGTATCTCAACCAAGTTTATAAAAAGCAGGAAATAATACTAGTCAAACTAATAAAAATGTTAGCCAAATACAGAAATATTTTGACCAAACTTATAAAAAGTAGGAAAATTGTTAGTCAATCTAATAAAATTGCTGGTCGAAATAAGAAATATCTCAACCAACATTATACAAATGTAGGAAAAATTGTAACCAAACTAATTAAAACTGGTGACCAAAGTAGGAAATATCTCGACCAAACTTTTAAAAATTATAAAAATATTTAGCCAAAATAGGAACAAGTGTTTACCAAATCCAGAAATATCTCCACAAAACTTATAAAAAGTACGAAAATGCGTATGCCAAATGTGAAATAGTTTTTTTTAGACAAGTCAACCAAAAGGCTGACCAAATTTAAAAATATCTCATCCAACCTTTTTTTTTTTTAAAGTAGGAACATGTGTTAGTGAAATGGGCAAAATATAGGCCAAATACAGAAAGATCTCAACCAAATTTATAAAAAGTAGGGGGGGGGGGGGATGTTGGCCGAATTAAGACATAGTTCACTCAAACTTATAAAAAGTGGGGGGAAATGTTAGCCAAATCAACTAACAGGCTGACCAAACTTATAAACATCTCATCCAAATTTATAAAAAAAAAATTAAAAAAGTAGGAAAACCTGTTAGCCAGATGGGAAAAAATATTGCCGAATTATGAAATATTTCACTAAAACTTATAAAAAGTAGGAAAATGTGTTACCCAAATGGTCACAGATGTTGTAAACCAACCTTAACAAAGATACGAAACACGTGACACCAATGTTACTTTAACAGATTCCCCACACAGCGGGATTCGAGTCTCCAAAGCCTACGTTGGCTATATTTATCAACCAGACGCATTATTCGAACCACCAATGATACCACCAAGCCCCGTTACACACTCGACCACTGGCACACTACTCCACCACACAGTAGGGGGCTGAGTGGTCTCGAGGTATGGAGTCCGCCTCGAGTGCTAGAGGTCCCGGGTGAGGACCGGGATTTATTTAAAAAATTCACCTGGACTTCAATCAATAAAAATTTTCCCTGGTCTCTGCGTAGTGAGATCGGACGCCCGTGTGTATTGCTGCGCACGTAAAAAATCCCTTGGCAGTTGGAAATCGAAAAATAGTAGCTTAACGGCGCTGCCCGGGTCAAAATTTCGAGTTAAAAATCTACCCAAAGTATTTCAGGATCCTCACCGATGCAACGGAGTTCGTGCATTGAGCTGAGTTTCTCCAGACTCAGGTTTGAGTTAGGAGGAAAACGGAGCACTTATGGGTTAAACCGTGTGCCGCGATGTTGATCCAACGTCTAAAATTTAAAAAAATTAAAAAACAGTAGAATTCAAACCTTCAAGCGCAATGACGGCAACTACACACCGTTGTTATACACTGATGAAACCCCTCTGACCAAATAGACACCCCCATAAGCTGTCGACCGGAACCTTCAACAACGAAAATGCACCGAGATTCGAACCCGACACCTACAACGACGACACAGAGAACCTCCGTCTCCTCACCTCTAAGCCCTTGCCACCCCTTAGTAGACATTTAAAAAGACCCCGTCTATAGTGAACATCGTTATCTACCAGCAGCGTGATTGGAACATCAAACGACGCCTACGCCACCACCTAGCAACGTTACATACTCGACCACCACCACAAACAAACAGTGAGATTTGAACCTGTCGCATGGTATCGAACCGATCAGACACCCCAATTACACATTGGTCATATCCCACCACACCCGCTATGACCAACTAGGCACCATCAAACGCTGCCGACTGGTAACCTTACCAACGAAAAAGCAGCGAGATTCGAAGCTGTCACCTCCACATGAGGGGGCCTAGGGTACCAACTAGACCAAATATATACCCCAGTTACCCATTCACGATACCCACCACACTCTACCGTATCGGTTATCGCACCATCTCCAATGCGTCTGTGGTACCAACTAGCTACGTTGCCATGTGTCGCAGGACTGATGATACAGTAATCGGGAAGTAGAAAAGGATAGTGCACATTGAACGCACAAAAGCTGACTTGGTGATGGAAAGCGTCACAAAGAAACAGACGGGGACCAGCGATGATAACAAGAAGTTAGACCATCCATGTAGAAGACATTGAAGGATAACCTTTGGGATGTGTCCCAGTAAACTACAGATAGGAAAACAGTTATCAGGGTGATCAGGTGTAATGGAAAACGATAGTTAAATCTCACCCTAGGCCAGAAGTAGATATCTCGACAGGGACCAGTAGTTAGTGGCTATCCTATCCAAATACTGTGAGTATTTTGTGCGAGAATTATTGACAGTTGTTGCCTATAATGATACATGCTTGTGTATGATGACAGTAGGGAAACTGAGAAATGTTTGAACGATACCAGACATCAGCAACGTACATGGGAAGGCGGACACGGCAGATAGCCGGCCTAGTGTAGAGCTAATGTGTAGGGCGATTCAGTAATAAACATTAGGTTTGACTGGAACACACATGAGTTCATGTTATCTATTGTGCACAGCGTCAATGAACAGCTACGTACTTATTGTTCAACAAAGTGTTGTTGGTATTATTTAAGATGCCATGATAGTCGACTCAGAACCGAGCCAAATGAAGAGAGGACCCAATACTTGTGCTAATAAATAGAGTACTTAGAGGAGGGTCAGCGGAGTTACTACGTGGCAACTATGGGAGCTCTTTCCGGCAGATACCGGAACCAGAGAAAAAGAGGAATGCCATTCCACTGGGACTAGGCCCAGAACATAAATAGGAAGCCTGTGACGGTGTATGAAAATATTCTAGAAGAAAGCTTGCTCAGATCGGCAAGAAATATACTTTGTACATTACGCTGAATAAAATATTTCACATCTTTGGAAAAATTGTATGGATCTCATGGCCACATTTTTGGATAAACAACTTTACAACATTTTAATCCGTACATCATGTTCGTAACAGACACACACAGATACGTGGATGTAGCCTACAGTCGCCAATACACAACGTCAATTTACAGCAACCATTAACGCTTTAACGAACACTAATTGCATAGGGTGTCAGACATTTTCCATTCCAGCAGGCAGATTGTAGCGGTGATCAGCATTTTTCGGGTTTTACCAGCTGACGTCTACAGACGAGTGATCCTGACAGCAGCCAATACCTTGACGTATCTTGACGTATCCAACGTTGCAGGGAGCAGATACACTACGAGCATGACCAGGACAGTAGCAGATACATAAGGTGCTAACCCTTTTGGATTGTTTTCATAACTTGATCTGTGTCACACATATTTATATTATCTTATATATGTTTATAATAATATTGTTGTAATTTGTAGCACGGCCGATACATTTTAGTGTACATTAAATATGTCTACATTGGGCGAGTTCATTGCATTAGGGGAAAAGTGCGGCTTAACTGGACCCGAACTAATAGCTTGGGCTGAGGCCAAGTTGTCCGATTTTCAAATACAAAAGAGGGAGGAGAGAGCAGCAGCTAGGGAGGCCAGAGAAGCACAAGAAGCAGCAGCTAAAGAGGCCAGAATTGCACAAGAAGCAGCAGTCAAGGAAGCTAAAGAAGCCAGAGAATTGGAAAAACAGAAAATGGAGAGAGAAATAGAACTCGAAAAACAAAAATTAGCTCTCCAGGAGAAAACACTTGAATTTGAGCGGGACAAGTTAGCGGCCGAACAAATATTAAAAGACAAAGAGGTTGAAGGAATTATTAAGGTAAAGATGTTGGAGATGGAGAAAGAAGCAGAAATATCCAAGAATAAGTTGGCATGCAAAGCGCTGGATCCCGCCAAAAGATATCAAGGGATTATTAGAAATTTTTCCCAAGGAGATTCGATTTCTGCATGGCTGACTAATTATGAAGTCCTCTTGACTCATTACGAGGTACCGTCTGACCAGTGGGGAGTATTACTTCATAGGCACTTGTCAGGGGAGCCTTTAAAGGTAATCGAGCTCATACCTGAACAACGACGCACAGATTACCAATATATGAAACAAAGACTGTTGGCACATTTCTCATTGGACACTGCGGGTCTGCGTACAGCATACAAGACAATTGGACCTAAATCAAATCAAACGTTACTGGATTTCGTTTCTGAAACGACATTACTGTTTGACAGGTGGCTGAAATCGGCTGAGGTAGGTAGGGGTTTTGACAAAATTAGAGACCTGATGCTCAGAGATAAACTTATCTCCGCAGTACCACAAACAATGTCAACATTCCTTATAGAACAGAAGTGTGAGTCAGTAGCAGAACTGGAAGCCAGGGGGGAGTCATTTTTCAACGCCCATAAGGACATTTTCGCAGAGACTACTCAGCCAGAACTGATCATAGGAGCATCCGCCAGAGTGTCTGGTCACAGATATGACAATTCGCATAACAAATTTCAACGTCAGGACAAATACAGACAGAACAAACAATGGTCTAACACAAAAAAGGGTTTGACAGTGCAGTGTGGGTTTTGTCGACGCATGCACGAAACATCAGAAATGTGTGATTCCAACCCGGATTATGAAGCGTATATAAAAGAGCTAGCTACGAAACGTAACCATAAATATGCAGACTACAAAAACAACTTAAAATGTTTCGCGTGCAATAGTTTTGGTCACGTGGTCAAGTCATGTAGATTGCGACAGATGACTAAAAATGCATGTCTAGCCTATGTTATTTCTAGTAGCGACGACGAGGAACAGCAATACGAGAGCGCGTCTGGCAAGTATGCACGACCGGAGAACAATCCAAACAGAGCATATGTACAAGAAGCAAACTCCGCTTATATAAACGGTGGAAGACTCAACGTTGAACGTGCCATTGTCAATGGATTAGCAGTCAGAATGGTGAGGGACACGGGGACCTCGATTATTGGACTGGACAGAAAACTAGTCAAAGAGGAGGTTTACACCAATGAGAAAGTGATATGTAGAACATTTTATGGATCGCTGGAACAATTTGACGTGGCATGGACAGACATCAATTGCCCATACTATCAAGGACGTGTAACAGCGGCAGTACTACCACAACCAACGACGGAATTAATTGTGGGAAACATTCCTGGAGTAAAAGAGTGTACCGCCCAAGAGGTTGAACAATGGGAAAAGGATAATATGAAAATACATGAAGGAAATTACACAGAATTAATTTTCCCGACGGAAGACAAAAAGATACCTATCGCAAGCGATGATTCAGAACCCAACATGTATGAAATAAAAGAAAACTACACGGGAAACCAAAAGCAAACCAGTCAAGCATTGGACACTAAATTGACATATAGTAGTAAAGACAGTACACAAAAGGCATCCGATAACAATATACAAGAGTTAACACAGTCAGAAATTACTTGGGATTCATTACCAATAAGATCGAAGTTAACTCAAGCAGAACGTAAGAAAGTTGAATTTGGTATTGAAAATTTTAGACGTATTAGTCCTTCATTTAGTGACAGCACAGCAATGATTAAACAATTCTTTACACCATATTTAGATAATAGTAAGGTAGATCATATACATGGATGTGCAGCTGGAGGATATGAGTCGAGCTCAGACGACGAGGTGTCATACAGAAAGAACAACATGCAACAACGTCGGTTGAAAAAAACAGCCAAACCACGACAAACAGATATGGCAGATTATACAAAATTAAACTGGCATGAAGAAACCCCACCAAAGATTTCACAAACCCATTATACCAACACAAACACTTTACTAACAGAATGGAAACAACAAAGTGTTCCGGAAACTCAAATTAACAAAAGAATACGGGATGTAAAAATACGGAATTGGAATCGGTATTGGAAATATCTAGGTTTGTCCGATGAAGAACGGAAAGAAAGAACACGTCAAATAGATGATTATAAATCAGTAACAACATACGTCACACAGGAAGATGAGAATCACTGCCCAGTTCTACACATTAAAGAAACATAGATTAAATGTATTAAAACAAACCAAGACAAATACATCCATTAGATTCACATGCAGTACACACATCGACAAAGGAGCATTGTATTTCTGAACACTGAATTCTGTCTTTATAAATCTGTCGAAATTCTTCTGTCTATAAATTTCACTTATATTCTAATTAAACGACACAATACATATACAGCTAGTTACATGTACGATTTAGGAAGCACAATTCGTTACAATCATGTAATACGTCAAACACATATAACATATCAGTCAACTACATACATCACAGTACGTCAATAATATCTACATACAATAAAAAAAAAAAAATTCACAACTCATAAAGGGTATTTAATCAAATCTAATACGCTGAACAAACGGTCAGGACATTTCAGAACATCTAAAAACAGCTGATAGTAATTGTTAATAACTATGTTATAACTATGTCATTATTGATTTGTCCAGATGCATACATATTTAAGTTATTATTGTTACAGATAGTTAGAATACGGCAGTATCTGTAACTACGTATATTGACATCAAAATAAGATCTGAAGCATGTCGAGCAGACGAAATGTAATCCAACGTTGCAAGTTATCTGCGAGCAAAATCGTCATATTCCAGATAAGTTAAATTAATTATTAATGATATTTTATTGCGGTTGAAAATGAAATTCATGAAAATTGAAAAAAAAAAAAAAAAAAAAAAAGTAAATTCAGAAAAAACGAAAAAAGATGAATTCCTGAAGAAAAAAAAAAATTCAGTACAATGAAAAAAATAAAGTCATGAAAATGAAAAGAAGACACATGACAAAACAATTGAAAAAAAAAAAAAGAAGAAGAAGAAAAGAACAAGATTTGTCATTATTTTGTTAAATGCATGATTCAGTTATCACATGCTGTATTATTGTTATTTTGTCATGAAATTACATATATTATGTACACTTTCACACAAATTCCACAGGTGTAGTAAACCAAATAGGTAGGACACATGATGCAAAGGTTACTACTGATTTAATTTTATGAGGAAAGTGGATTAATTTTGATTATTCGATGATTTCATTTCAATTGTATTATCGCATGGGTTATTATGCATAACTTTAAGATGCATTTATTTCATGAACAGGATGAATGGGAATGAAAGGAATATTAACTATCTAGGTAATTAATTGAATATTGCTATTATTATGTGATAGAGTAGGATTAAATATTGCAGCTATACTCATAAGTAACAACATTAGAAAGTGCCGACACATATCACATATGAGAAACCCACATGAAGAGTTACACGACACAGTCGAAGCACAGAAGTTACGTCAACTGTAGTCAGGTTATACGCACATTGGATTATGGGAAGGTCGACTATGATGATGCACATGGAAGGCAAGAGCGATTCACTTAACAATGATGTCAGTGGAAGCTGGATGTAATGAACACACACATTTAAGGAGCTACTAAGGATGTCCGGGGAGACATTGGGACTTAGTGATGCTGGACTTCAATTCTCTGAGATAAAAAGGAGTTTGGGAGCCACACATTGTCTACGGGGATAGATGTGAGATGTGTCCGATTTATAAAAAAATTGGTGATGATGTTCATAACAATTCAACTAATCACAATCGAATAGGTTATAAGGATTAGGAATACGCTGTATTGCAGAGTCACGGACAGTTATGTGCGACCTTTAGTGAACAATGTAGACGGATATGTGCGACCTTTAGTAGACAATGTAGACGGAGATGTGCGACCATAGACCAATATGACAGTTATGTTCGACTACTGCGACTCATGTCACAGACTGGAAGACTGAGTTTATAGGTAAAATGTCTACAACATTTTAAATTGACGAGGGGGCATATGTGCCATGTGTCGCAGGACTGATGATACAGTAATCGGGAAGTAGAAAAGGATAGTGCACATTGAACGCACAAAAGCTGACTTGGTGATGGAAAGCGTCACAAAGAAACAGACGGGGACCAGCGATGATAACAAGAAGTTAGACCATCCATGTAGAAGACATTGAAGGATAACCTTTGGGATGTGTCCCAGTAAACTACAGATAGGAAAACAGTTATCAGGGTGATCAGGTGTAATGGAAAACGATAGTTAAATCTCACCCTAGGCCAGAAGTAGATATCTCGACAGGGACCAGTAGTTAGTGGCTATCCTATCCAAATACTGTGAGTATTTTGTGCGAGAATTATTGACAGTTGTTGCCTATAATGATACATGCTTGTGTATGATGACAGTAGGGAAACTGAGAAATGTTTGAACGATACCAGACATCAGCAACGTACATGGGAAGGCGGACACGGCAGATAGCCGGCCTAGTGTAGAGCTAATGTGTAGGGCGATTCAGTAATAAACATTAGGTTTGACTGGAACACACATGAGTTCATGTTATCTATTGTGCACAGCGTCAATGAACAGCTACGTACTTATTGTTCAACAAAGTGTTGTTGGTATTATTTAAGATGCCATGATAGTCGACTCAGAACCGAGCCAAATGAAGAGAGGACCCAATACTTGTGCTAATAAATAGAGTACTTAGAGGAGGGTCAGCGGAGTTACTACGTGGCATACGTGTCTTGACTGATTTCTCATTGTTAACAAATAACGATGATCAGTTTAATAACGACACCTGTCGCCGACAGGTGTAATTTACAATACACATTATTTCTGGTACTATACACGGGCAATATTGACTTTCTGGTCACAGATGTTCACCGATCTTAACAAAGACACGAATACGGCAAACGGTAACATCCCGCACACACCAATCGATTATGCATAAATTATGTTCCTTCTTTGCGCTTACTAAAAAACGACCGCTCCTCCCGGCACCTCCCGCTCCTCCTTCTTTATTTTTAGTATTTTCCATGCCTCATACCTCAAAACCCCCAGTAGAGCTCCTGATGTACTACTTCACAGTCAGGTACAATCAGAAACATAAATAAACAAATATAATTACAATATCTGAAATAGCATTGTTTATCCCAGAGATTTGAGCAAGATAATACGTTGTACAGTAAATTTACAATTTTAATAGTTTAGTATACTTTGATAATATTGTCGCATATTTCTCATTTATTTACGTATCGAATTTTCACATAATATATTTGTATTCCCTTGTTTACTAGTCTTATTTTGTTATCATTGTTGCTTTCATAATTTGTTAGCTATGTAAAGATTGGCTGAAAATAGCTCGCTTTTGTGATTGTTTATTTTGTAATTTTATAAAATTATCAAGGTACACTTTATTATAGTATGAAAATTGAATATTTTACAATTATGCTGTTGTAACTAATACCACATAAAAACCCATGCGATCACATATGCGCGCGCACACACACACACGCCCACAAACATACTTACATACACATGTACTTATATTCAAATGAAAACCTTAAGTGTTTTCTTATATATATTCTGAAAAAGTAACGTTCAAATGTAACATTTTTTTTATGTAGTCACCACTGCGTTCAATGCAAGTCCTCCAGCTGCGATAAAGTTCTTGATTCCTGTACCCAAAAAATAAAAAAAATTCTCTTGGTGGCGTGTGTAACCATTCATGCACCACCTGCTGTACTTCTGCATATGACAGAAAAGTTTTACAACTTCCTACTCCACTAATACACTTGCTGGACTGGCAGGCATGCATCACCATGCTAGACCTTCATGCGCCGATGAATTTCTATAGGTTTCACCCCTTCACTGATCAAAAACCGAATAACAGAAAGCTGCTCCTCTTTGGTGCATGTTAAAAGTGGGGCGGTCATCTTTAAACTGTACTTATAACGTAACCGTGTTCGTCTATACCGTGATGTCACGTGCTAAATACTCTTGACATTCTTTTGAAACCGCCCCCTCCCCCTTTCCACGTACACATGGAGTTTAAAGGCGAACGGATAAACTGATCAACTACACACCCTTGGGTTTTATCAAACATCACTCTTTTCGCAGGACGGTCTGCCGAAAGCGTCGTACAAAGCACTAACGCTCCAGCAACGACCCATCCTCCATCCCCGCCCCAACCTTCCCCCGTGAAGACTACTCTGGTGTGACCGAATGACTGATTCCGAAATTGAACCCACCCACCCCCCGCCTTCAGGTTAAACTAGTCAATTTTGGGACAAATCAGCGATCAGGAGTCATCATTTAATCGAGCTACGATCGTTAGATGAAAACACAATAAAATAATATATCATATGGGACCATTGCACCAGGGTTGGGTTCTATACTGGCCAAGACCTATTGACGCGTCCTCGCCGAGCGTCCTATGCAACAGGTCCCTTTGGGGTCCTGGCTAAAGTCAGTAGGATCGTTGATTCCTCCGAAGTCGGAGAATGTCTGCCTGTAGGCGAGGAACCACCAGTCTGCACACCAATAAACCAGACATGGGACAACGGATACTCACGCAAATCTTAGGTCCTGTATGACATTACACTGATGTTGGACAACAGGATGTCTTCATCCGGCGGCATACAGGACTTCGCGCTGGAGTTCACAGCCAGCGAACACAATCAACACCAACAACAATATATCATTAGCGATCTTTTCAAACTGCTTCAGCGTCGACAGGGTATGATGTCATTATCGTTGAGTTGGGTTGAGTTGAACTAAGAACCGACATCACTGCACTCAGGACATTCCCATAAGCGTTCCATCCCCTTATTCAACAGCCAGCGAAGAGTCATTGTAAATGAAACCTTATTGGACCAAGACATAATAATGCAAACAGCATGTCCAGGTAGTAATACTCTCTCCACCACCACAATACTCTGGCTGTCAACGTAACGCTCCTGTAAACACCCCAAATTTCTTTCTCTTTCCGTTTTTCCAGCCCAGATAAGATTGTATTTCTATTCAGTGTAAGTAAAGCAGCTGTATTTCGTTATCAATGAGAGAACTCTAATGTAACTGTCCGACAGATCATTACACTGACAGTGCAGACATGAATGTAATCTATACATCTTTGCCCAGGGGTAAATTTGGTTGGTTAGAAAATAGCATGCTCTATATTGTACAGACATTCTGTCGTTCATTATTTGCTTCTCCGTCTATAACTTGAAATGTTGTTAGCTCATGTTCAGTAGTGGGAGATTTTCTATTAAAGAGATTTCGGGTTGTTTTGTTTCACAGATAGTGGGCGTTTGTGTTTTATAGGTCATGGGAGATGTTTTATAGATCGTGGCAGATTTTTGTTTTATAGATTTCATCTCATCTTATCTCATCTCATCATGTTCCTCTTGTACCTTGCGATGTCGAGGTGAAGTATAAACATCGTGAGAGTGCCCGATAATGGGCTTCATGTATCGATATTCCCATGGACTCTGCTATTCCCTCCGTCCAACGTTTACGTGGTCAGCCTCTTCCTCTGTTTCCATCTGGTCTGTACATCATTGCTTGTTGTGGTATGCATGGCCAAACCGTTTGACTTGCTGCTTTCTAATACAATCTAATGCTGCTATAACCCCCACTTTAGTCCTGATGTTTTTGTTTTTTTTCATTTCTGATCTTATTTCTTCTTGATACGTTGAGTATTCTTCTCAGGAATCTCATTTCTGTTGTTGTGATTTTTCTTTTCTCTTTTTCTGTCATTGTCCAGGTTTGGCATTGGTAGCATAAAGTTGATAGGAAGATTGTATTGTAAAGTGCTTTCTTAGTAGTTATTGATACATGTTTGTTCTTTAGTATTGGTGCCATTTGCCTAATTGCATCTATTTTCGATCTCGTGTTCTGATCTGCCATTTGACGATATTATACTTCCTAGGTACTTGAAACTCTTTACTTGTTTCAATGGACGTTCGTTTAGGTGAATTGTTGTTGTTTTTTTTTCTTCTTTAGTTATATTCATCACCTCTGTTTTGCTTGTGTCAATTTTCATTGGTGGAGTTCACAGCTGTGTTCCCTACACATTCCTTTTAGACTATTCATGCGGTCTTGTAATTCAGCTTCTGATTTTGCTATTAGTGCTTGGTCGTCCGTAAACAGGAGTTCTCTAATGGTTAGATACGAAGATGGTTCTTCTTCTGTGTTCTCGTCATGTGGTATTCTTTGCGGTCTCTGTTTGGCTGGTTTCTTTACATATGTTGTCTATATATGTTATGAACAAGAGAGAGGACAGGACACAGCCTTGTCGTACTCCAGATCTTAAGGTGAAGGGTTCTGAGTGTCCTCCAGTTGCTCTCACTATGCATTCACTGTTGTTATATAAGCTTCTACATAGGTTTTATAGATAGTGGGCGATTTTGCTTTATAGTTAGTGGGAGATTTACATATCGTGGGCAATTTTGATTTACAAATCGTGGGCAATTTTGTTTTATAGATTGTATGTATCTGTATGAGTCTGTTGTGTGTCAACACTGCTAGTAACATTTACCGTTAATTTGTTTACATTTCCTTGACTACATTTAAGGGAAATCTTAACGCTAGAACTATTATGGAATAATAATAATCATGTGCCATGCCGATAAGCGTGGGTGGTCATATTTCGCCATCTTACACGATTAACATAGTCGTGGATCAGCTCTGTGAACTTGTCACGACCATGCCGTTTGGTTAATCCATCCCCTCTCCCAATCTTGCCAGTTGTCACCCAGTTCTCTGGTTTATTTCTTCTCATAACGTGCCCAAGCAATTTTGATTGCCACGTCTAATTTCTCTACTCAATTTATGGTTTTCATTTGCTTCTTATATGTCTTGCTTATTGGTCTTTCTGTCTGTCCACTGCATTTTTTTTGCATTTTCTTCAGAAAAAAAAAAAAACATTTCAACTGCCAATAGATTTTTACAGCTTGTGTGCACATTGTCGACTTTTCACATCCATACAAAAGTATAGGTTCTATATAGCACTTCAATTCTCTCTTTCCCATTGCAATTAACATCATTTTATTGGTTTAGTAAGTTTTCCATCTAGCAAACGGCTACCTGTGCCATAGCGATTCTTGTTCTAATCTCTCCACGGCACCTCCCATCAGCTGTTATAACTGTTCCGAGATAGCTGTACCGTTTCACTTGTCTAATCTCTCCACGGCACCTCCCATCAGCTGTTATAACTGTTCCGAGATAGCTGTACCGTTTCACTTGTCTAATCTCTCCACGGCACCTCCCATCAGCTGTTATAACTGTTCCGAGATAGCTGTACCGTTTCACTTGTCTAATCTCTCCACGGCACCTCCCATCAGCTGTTATAACTGTTCCGAGATAGCTGTACCGTTTCACTTGTCTAATCTCTCCACGGCACCTCCCATCAGCTGTTATAACTGTTCCGAGATAGCTGTACCGTTTCACTTGTCTAATCATCATGGGGAAACACTTCCTCCAATACACAAGGGGAGGAGCTCGAGACTGCACTGGAAACCATCGACCTGGTTTGTATCAACAGTGGCTGTGTCACTAGGACAGCAAGCCGTCCAGGCGATGAGGACAGTGCTATTGATCTGGCGCTAGTTTCACCTTTACTCACTACAGTGTGTAGATGGGGTGTCCTAGGACACCATGGCAGCGACCACCACCCTTGCAGCATATTGGTGGAGAAAGGCAGAACCAGGCAGCACAAGCTAAAGGTAAAGACGTTCCAGTATGACAGTACAGGGCAAGATGTGGTGAGTAAAATAAGACGTGACAAGCGCAGAACGTTTCAGGGCAGGAAAAAAAGCTGGGAGCAGCCACCGTGGTGGAGTTTCGAGGTGGATAAGGCGTGGGTGGATAAGCGTAGTGCTGTAAGGAGATGGCAAAATGCCAAGAAGAACAGAGCTGGTCATCCTAGTCCCTGCTTGCACTTAGAAAGAGAGATGCACACAAAAGTAAGCTATTTCAAAAAACTGGTCACGGTGGTTAAAAGGGAAAAATGGGCAGAGGTGTGTCAAAGGGTAAGCACAGACAAGTCACTGAAATTGTTCTGGCGACTACATAAAAGCATGAGTGGTGTAGTCAAGAATAAGAGCATTTCTGACTTCCAAGGTGCTGACCTCATCTGGCAGAGGACTGACGAAGACAAGGGCAAAGCCCTCTTTGAACGCTACCTTGAGCAGGGCAACCAGACAGACATGGGAGGTCGAAATCTGGCCAAGGAGGTCACCTCAGACAGATGCAAGGCCCAGAACACTCCGGATGAAGACACAGTGACAGTGAAAGAAATCAAGGCTGTGCTTCGACGATCAAAAAACAGTGCTCCAGGTCCTGATGGCATAAGATACGACGACATAAATAGGTGTACCGACAATGAGCTAGAGAAACTAGCAGACATGTACAACAACAGTATAGGGAGTGCTAGCATCAAGGAGGAATGGTTACACAGCTATCTGATTCCCTTGCCGAAGCCTGACAAAGACCACAAAAAAATTCAGGGATATCGAATTATAACCATGCAGAATACAATAGGCAAGCTGCTGGAGAAGGTAATTGCCAGGAAAATATCAAGCCAACTAGAGAGGCAAGGTGTTTTCCCACCTACCCTGGGTGGGTACCGTCCAAAAAGAGAAACCTGGACCAATGCAGCAGTCTTTGCCCAGGATGTCTATGAAGGTTTCCACTCAGGCAATGAAACCGTTGCTGCAGCGATTGATCTTGAGGACGCATACAACAGAGTACCACTGGATTTTTTAATGTTTCAGCTTCTTGAACTAAACGTAAGTCCATTCCTCCTTAGTTGGATCGCTGCAGCCCTCTTCCAACGGAAAGTAGTTTTTAGATGTGGCAGTTGGACTTCGGAACCAACAACAATATATCCTGGCCTACCACAGGGATCACCATTATCGCCGGTACTGTTCAACGCCTACACAGTGAGAATCACCAGTGAGCAGATCACTGGACCTGGCAGGACATTGTCATATGCCGATGATGTTTTAGTGTATCGTCAGGGTAAGGATAGAGAGGAGGTTGCTGGGGAACTACAAACCTAACTCAATCGCATAAGTACTTGGTGTGATGAAGCTGGGGCAATGGTTAACCCAACAAAGGCAACAGTGACTTGGTTCTCGTTGAATAATCATATTGTCAACAATCCAACACCAACTGTAATGCTGTGTTCAGAGACGGTGGAAAGAACGCAGGCAATGAATTACCTGGGGATACGGTTTGATCGAAGCCTTGCTTATAATGTGCACATAGACCAGGTGATAACAAAGGCCAAGCGGGGTTTGGCAGCGATGCGGGTGATGGCGGCAGCAAACTGTGAGCAGCGCCATCTATGTCTTCTGTACGAGGGGCTGGTCATGTCTGTTTTGGAGTATGCAATGGCAATCTTGACTCTCAGCCATAAGCAGATAGAAAGGATGGAAAGGATACAGAATGAAGCTATGCGCATTATTCTTGGATGTACAAGAGATACAGCATGCAGGGCGATGCGCTACCTTCTTGATTTTCCAACCATTGAAGAGAGAATACAAGTTTGCAGGGCACGCGCCTACCTCAGAATTAACGCAAACACACAACATCCACTGCATAGTGAAATTAGGAAGGTGAAGGGCAGCAGGTTAAAAAGAGGACGGTCGTGGATGGGTCAAGCCGAAGACATTCTTCAACAGGTGTGTTCACTTGAGGACTTAGAACCTGGCGAGGAGTGGGTGCAAGTGCCAACAGACTTCTGCACATCCTTTTCAGTTTGCATCCAATTAGATAGAAAATGCAGACAAGAAAATCCGGCTGCTGTTGAGGCTGAAGTACAAGCGTTGATTTTCGAGAATTCGCTAGACGGTGACGCGGTCATCTACACAGATGGGTCGGTCGTCCGACATGTGAGAAGCTCATGGGCCTTTACAGCTCGGGCCGGAGGGAGAATTGTGAAGGAGGACTCTGGTGCTTTCACTGAAACCACAAGTAGCCTGACCATGGAAGTCATGGCAGTAAGTAAAGCAATAACATGGCTCGAGACACAGACATTCACCAGGGCTTGTTTCCTTAGCGACTCAATGAACATGATCAAGAGGATAGAGGTGGGGTCGATCCGAAGAGAATGGTTGCTGCCTCTGAAGCGGTCTCGGCTGGCAAAGATTAGTTTCATCTTCGTGCCAGGGCATGCGGGAGTACAAGGAAATGAGCGGGCTGACAAGCTCGCAGGTGAGGCTACTGTGGAGGGCGGACGCGCCATGGACCAGGCTGACATTCTGAATGCTCTACGTGATGTGAGACTTTTGCGAGAACCAAGTGATGACTGTGAATCTACAACAATGGCCAGACTGCTAGAGCATCAAATTAAAAGAGGTGTGGCCAAACAAGAACACTACGCAGGAAGCCAAAGAAGATTGATAAACCAACACAGAACTGGCGTCGTTAGCCGCTACACGCTGCGGGATTTGCTGAGGAGGGGATCCGAGCACTTATGGACTGAATGGTTCGATGTGCAGCGAGGATGATCTGTCGACTAACTAACTAACTAACTAACTAACTTGTCTAATCTCTCCACGGCACCTCCCATCAGCTGTTATAACTGTTCCGAGATAGCTGTACCGTTTCACTTGTCTAATCTCTCCACGGCACCTCCCATCAGCTGTTATAACTGTTCCGAGATAGCTGTACCGTTTCACTTGTCTAATCTCTCCACAGCACCTCCCATCAGCTGTTATAACTGTTCCGAGATAGCTGTACCGTTTCACTTGTCTAATCTCTCCACGGCACCTCCCATCAGCTGTTATAACTGTTCCGAGATAGCTGTACCGTTTCACTTGTCTAATCTCTCCACGGCACCTCCCATCAGCTGTTATAACTGTTCCGAGATAGCTGTACCGTTTCACTTGTCTAATCTCTCCACGGCACCTCCCATCAGCTGTTATAACTGTTCCGAGATAGCTGTACCGTTTCACTTGTCTAATCTCTCCACGGCACCTCCCATCAGCTGTTATAACTGTTCCGAGATAGCTGTACCGTTTCACTTGTCTAATCTCTCCACGGCACCTCCCATCAGCTGTTATAACTGTTCCTAGATAGCTGTACCGTTTCACTTGTCTAATCTCTCCACGGCACCTCCCATCAGCTGTTATAACTGTTCCGAGATAGCTGTACCGTTTCACTTGTCTAATCTCTCCACGGCACCTCCCATCAGCTGTTATAACTGTTCCGAGATAGCTGTACCGTTTCACTTGTCTAATCTCTCCACGGCACCTCCCATCAGCTGTTATAACTGTTCCGAGATAGCTGTACCGTTTCACTTGTCTAATCTCTCCACGGCACCTCCCATCAGCTGTTATAACTGTTCCGAGATAGCTGTACCGTTTCACTTGTCTAATCTCTCCACGGCACCTCCCATCAGCTGTTATAACTGTTCCGAGATAGCTGTACCGTTTCACTTGTCTAATCTCTCCACGGCACCTCCCATCAGCTGTTATAACTGTTCCGAGATAGCTGTACCGTTTCACTTGTCTAATCTCTCCACGGCACCTCCCATCAGCTGTTATAACTGTTCCGAGATAGCTGTACCGTTTCACTTGTCTAATCTCTCCACGGCACCTCCCATCAGCTGTTATAACTGTTCCGAGATAGCTGTACCGTTTCACTTGTCTAATCTCTCCACGGCACCTCCCATCAGCTGTTATAACTGTTCCGAGATAGCTGTACCGTTTCACTTGTCTAATCTCTCCACGGCACCTCCCATCAGCTGTTATAACTGTTCCGAGATAGCTGTACCGTTTCACTTGTCTAATCTCTCCACGGCACCTCCCATCAGCTGTTATAACTGTTCCGAGATAGCTGTACCGTTTCACTTGTCTAATCTCTCCACGGCACCTCCCATCAGCTGTTATAACTGTTCCTAGATAGCTGTACCGTTTCACTTGTCTAATCTCTCCACGGCACCTCCCATCAGCTGTTATAACTGTTCCGAGATAGCTGTACCGTTTCACTTGTCTAATCTCTCCACGGCACCTCCCATCAGCTGTTATAACTGTTCCGAGATAGCTGTACCGTTTCACTTGTCTAATCTCTCCACGGCACCTCCTATCAGATGTTTTAACTGTTCCGAGATAGCTGTACCGTTTTACTTGTCTAATCTCTCCACGGCACCTCCCATCAGATGTTTTAACTGTTCCGAGATAGCTGTACCGTTTCACTTGTGTAAGAATATTACCGCTTACCCGTATATCACATTGTGGTATTTCTTTCTTACTAGTGACATCATTAATCTCTGTCTTCTTATTCATTCATTCATTCAGTAGCATGCCTTTGCAGAACCTCGCTCCCATAACAATCTTCCGGAAAACTTCTCAATCACAAGCAAGATGTCCCGCATCAGATACACCCATCTGGAGATCATCGGCCACATCCTGCACCCATCTTCTCTTTGGCCTTCATCTTCCTCTCTTCCTAGGCATATATACCTCCATTATTGTTCTCTCCAAACTTTAATGACGTTTCAAGTGATCAGAATATATCAATTTTCTTGGTTTTATCGTCTTTATTAGTGAACGCTCTTCAATATTCAGCTTTTGAAGTTATGGATGCATTTGTTCTTTTCTTTAGACAAGATATTCTTAGATCCCGTCTATATCATTTATATTCAAAGGCATTTATGAGCTGTTTAGCTTGTTTAGTAAGTGTCCAGGTCTCACATGCGTATGTTGCAATTTGAAAGATGCATGCTCTTAAAAAATCTAATTATTGTAGTTCTATCTGGCCTACTCCCTAATTAATTCAATTGTTTTAGTCTTTAAAGAGCAAATGATAGTCGTTGTTTAATTTCTTTAATTGTGTCACCATTGTTGGTAATCAATGACCCAAGATTTTCAAAATTTTACCTTACCTCTTATCTTTCCTCATGAACATATATTTCTTTCTCCATAACAGTTTTATCTGTATGCATTATCTTTGTTTTTTGCTATGTTAAGATATAAGTTGTGATTTTCACCATTTCTTTGTATTGAGGTTATTAGGTTTTCTATACAATTCTGTGATGTGGATAGAAATACTGTATCATCAGCATATCGAATCTCTGATATTTCATGACCACCGATATTTAACGCATCATATTGCTCTATGGCTATATCATCTCCGACATTATATTTTCGGCGTACAGGTTAAACAAATAGGGTGACAGCACACAGCCCTGACGGACTCATTGCTTGATGTCAAACCAATCTGATGTCTCGCCATCAATTCTAACCGCTGCTTGTTGGTCAAGATAAAGAATTTATATGAGTTGTACTACATGTGATGAAAAACCCATATTCCTCATGATTTCCCAAAGTTTCTGATGTTGTACACAGTCAAATGCCTTTGAATAATCCACAAAACATGAGAATAGCTTTACATTAAATTCTCTACACGTCTCTATTATTAAATGCGTATTGAGTATGTGATATCTTGTTCCTCTTCCTTGTCTAAATCCAGCTTGAACCACGTTAATCTCTTCTTCCAGTTTCTCACGAAGTCTTCCCATTATGATTTTTAGTAGAATTTTACTTGCATGACTAATCAGGGCAACAGTTCTAGTGGCTTTGAGACATTGAGGTTATTATGGGGAGATGATCGAGCCTGTGGCTGTGGGACATTGAGGTTATTATGGGGAGATGATCGAGCCTGTGGCTGTGGGACATTGAGGTTATTATGGGGAGATGATCGAGCCTGTGGCTGTGGGACATTGAAGTTATTATGGGGAGATGATCGAGCCTGTGGCTGTGGGACATTGAGGTTATTATGTGGAGATGATCGAGCCTGTGGCTGTGGGACATTGAGGTTATTATGGGGAGATGATCGAGCCTGTGGCTGTGGGACATTGAGGTTATTATGGGGAGATGATCGAGTCTGTGGCTGTGGGACATTGAGGTTATTATGGGGAGATTATCGAGTCTGTGGCTGTGGGACATTGAGGTTATTATGGGGAGATGATCGAGTCTGTGGCTGTGGGACATTGAGGTTATTATGGGGAGATGATCGAGTCTATGGGTGTGGGACACTGAGGTTATAATGGAGAGATGACTGTGTCTATCGGATACGTTTTATCTGACCATTGATCCATTAAGCCTCTCTCTCTATCTCTAACTCGCTGTCCCTCCTCTCTCTCTCTC
>OY992883.1:88507373-88509873 GCA_963921405.1 Cepaea hortensis | reverse complement strand
GCTGCGATGACCTGTAAATAGGATATTCATTCATTCAGTAGCATGTCCTTTGCAGAACCTCGCCTACATAACAACCTTCCGGAAAAACTCTCGATCATAAGCAAGATGTCCCGCGTCTGATACACCCATCTGGAGATCATCCGCCACATCCTGCACCCATCTTCTCTTTGGCCTTCCTCTTCCTCTCTTCCCAGGCATATACCCTTCCATTATTGTTCTCTCCAAACTTTCGTGACGTTTCAAGTGACCAAAATATTTCAATTTTTTTTTGTTTTATCGTCTTTAATAGCCAACCTTCTTCAATATTCAACTCTTGAAGTATGGATGCATTTGTTCTTTTCTTTACCCAAGATATTTTTAGAACTCGTCTATAACATTTATATTCAAAGGTGTTTATGCGCTGCTCAGCTTGTTTAGTAAGTGTCCATGTCTCACAGGCGTATGTTGCAATGGGAAAGGTGCATGCTCTTAAAAATCTAATTTTTGTAGTTCTGTCTGTCCCACTCCATAATTTATTCAGCTGTTTTAGTCTTTGAAGAGCAATTGATAGTAGCCGTTTAATTTCTTTCATTGTGTCCCCGTTGTTGGTAATCAATGACCCAAGATATTCAAAATTTTCCACCACCTCTAATTTTTCCCCATTAATGTACATTTCTTTCTCCATGGTAGTTTTATCTGTATGCATTATTTTTGTTTTTGCTATGTTAAGATATAAGTTGTGATTTTCACTATTCAATTGGGTTGAGGCTATTAGGTTTTCCATGCCATTCTGTGTTGTGGATAGTAACACTGTATCATCAGCATATCGAATCTCCGGTATGTCATGACCGCCGATATTTAGGGCATCATATAGCTCCCTGTTTATATCATCTCTTACATTTCTCATTATATTTTCGGCATACAGGTTAAACAAATAGGGTGACAGCACGCAGCCCTGACGGACTCCTAGCTTGATGTCAAACCAATCTGATGTCTCGCCATCTATTCTAACTGCTGCTTGTTGGTCTAGATATAGCATTTTTATGAGATGTACTACATGTGATGGAAAGCCCATAGTCCTCATGATTTCCCAAAGTTTCTGATGTTGTACACAGTCAAATGCCTTTGAATAATCCACAACACATGAGAATAGGTTGACATTAAATTCTCTGCACTTCTCTATTATTAAACGCATGTTGAATATGTGATCTCTTGTTCCTCTTCCTTGTCTAAATCCAGCTTGAACCACGTTAATCTCTTCTTCCATTTTCTTACAAAGTCTTGCCATTATGACTTTTAGTAGAATTTTATTTGCATGACTGATCAGGGCAACAGTTCTATAGTTGGTGCATAATTTCAGGTTGCCCTTTTTTGGTATTGGAATGAAGATAGTTCTCTTCCAATCTTTTGGCCATATACCATATTTCCAAATCTTTGTACATAATGCATGATATGTGTGTATGCTTTCTTCTCCTCCCGCTTTAATTAGTTCAGCTGGTATCTCATCACATCCAGGTGATTTACCATTCTTCAGGTTCTTTATAGCCCAAGCAATTTCATCTAATGAGGGTTCAGGTTCTGTCTCTGCTGTCGTTGGCTCATGTATCTCTTTCATATCCTCACTGTCACTCATATCATACATTCCACTGCAGTACTCCTGCCATCTTTCTAGAATTTGTCTAGATTCTGTTAAGGTATTTCCCATCTTGTCACAGATAACATTCAATTGAGGTTGAATATTTCTTGTCAATAACTTCATTTCTTTGAACATTTCATAATCTCTTCCAGTCTTATGATATTGCTCTATTCTGGTACAACAATCTTGTATGTATTGATTTTTGTCCTTTCTTGTGTTCTTTCTTATTTCTCGAGTTAAAGATTTATACTTCATCCTGGTATTATCGGATTCACCTCCTTTCTGTTTCAGTTCCCTTCATTGTTTGATTAATTCTAACGTGTCTGATGTAATCCATGGCTTAAGTTGCTTTTTCTTGGTCGGAATTAAATCTTTGGCTGCAGTTATCAAGATATCTCTAGCTTGTACTGCCAGTTCATCAGGTGTCATTTCCTCTTGTACAGACATCAAGACCCCAAAACGATTCCTAACTTCTACGTTGTATGCATCTGGTATTTTTGTGAGATAAAAACGAAGTGGCCTTGGTCCTCGGGTAAGCTTTTTGAGTTTTAATTTCAGATCTGCTTTTAATAACTGATGATCTGTATCACAATCTGCACTACGTAGAGTTTTTACAGATGTTATGCTTGATCTCCATCTTCTTTGTATTAAAATATAATCTATCTGATTTTTGGTAATACTGTCTGGAGACTTCCATGTGAAGAGTCTTCTTGGATGTTGTTTAAAAAGCGTGTTGGCTATCGTTAACTCATTTTCTGTGCAAAATTCAATTAATTTGTCACCTGCATCATTTCTATTTCCTAATCCAAATTTTCCTACAACGTGTCTCTCATTTTCGGCTCTTCCTGCACCCACTTTTGCATTAAGATCTCCCATTATTATTGC
>OY992883.1:88344873-88502373 GCA_963921405.1 Cepaea hortensis | reverse complement strand
TAATGTGTGTATAACAGAACCACACATGTTATAATGTGTGTATAACAGAATAACATATGTTATAATGTGTGTATAACAGAACCACACATGTTATAATGTGTGTATAACAGAACCATACATGTTATAATGTGTGTATAACAGAACAACACATGTTATAATGTGTCTATAATAGAACCACACATGTTATAATGTGTGAATAACAGAACCACACATGTTATAATGTGTGTATAACAGAGACACACATGATATAATGTGTGTATAACAGAACAACACATGTTCTAATGTGTGTATAACAGAACCACACATGTTATAATGTGTCTATAATAGAACCACACATGTTATAATGTGTCTATAATAGAACCACACATGTTATAATGTGCGTATAACAGAACAGCACATGTTATAATGTGTGTATAACAGAACCACACATGTTATAATGTGTGTATAACAGAACCACATATGCACTAGTGTGTACATAACAAAACCATATAAGCTATAGTGTTTATATTTCAGAAATACGAGGGTAAGTTTATAAGTAAGTCACAAATACGATAACAACTTGAAACGAGTTTATTTTTATACATACATTGTCCCTTTATTTCTCAACATAATTTCCACCAACATTGATGCACTTATCCCATTGTTTTATCAGTCCTCCCAAACCAGCTGCATAGAACTGTGTGCTCTGTTTTCTAAACCACGGTTTCACTTCACATTCAACTTCGGCATCATACGCGAAATGTCTCCCGCCAAGTGGGTTTTCAACGTTTATGCTTATAAATGTTGATCCCGTCAAGTGGTGCGTAGCTGGGTAGAAAACGTTACGCGGGCGAGTCCATAAGTAAGTCACACAGTTCTGTGAGATGGCAGATAATTGAAAATAAAGCACGCAGTTCTATGCAGTCGGTTTGGAAGACTGATAAAACAATGGGATAAGTGCATCAATGTTGGTGGAAATTATGTTGAGACATAAAGGGACAATGTATGTATAAAAATAAACTGGTTCCAAGTTATAGCCATATTTAGTTATTTTTCAACAGCCATTTGTGACTTACTTATTAACTTACCCTCGTACATGTGCAATAATGTGTGTACAACAGAAATGGCGTACATCACTACACTATAATGTGTATGTAGACAGTGTTACGGCCCTAAACCTTGGTCGGCAACTGGTCTAGGATGGAAGCCCCAAGAGGCGGACAGTTAGCATTACTTTCCTGATCCGGCTTCTGCAGCTTGTCTTGTTCCAGACGTACTGGTGTCAACTTTCGCCTGGAGTAAGCTAGGCAGGTCGAGAGAGGAACCATGTTGTATGGGCAACACATGGTCTCTAAATTCAGCTCAGGCTTTGTGCTATGACAGGGCCGTACGATAGATTTTCTCAGTATTATGCAAATCTTCGAAATGCCGCCCGTTAAATGTTCTTTTTTTCTTTTCCAAATTCCGCTCCTCAAAGATTTTTAATTATTGAATGGTTCAAATTGTATTTTGATTTCGCTGCTTATGCCTCCCCCTTAAGGGTGCCGCCTGATGCGGCCGCCTTTCTGTATTATAGCATGGCACGGGAAGTAAAAGCGGCCGGCGTGATACTGACCATATCACCCACTGAGTGATAGTCGGTCTATGAAAATATGGGTCTAGCATTGTGAAGCTCAATGTTCCTACCTTGTGTCAAAGAGAACTTTGCTTTGCTTATCCTCAGGGATGGGTTAACCATTAGGCAAACAAGGCACGTGCCTAGGGCACCAAACATTTGGGCGGCACCACAAGTCCTCAAGAAAAATGTGTATATTGTCCCGGTAGCGTAATTGCATGGCATAAGCAAATCGCAAATGTAATATTGAATCGCACATTATTTAACCTTGGTCCCAAAACCCGGAGGTAAAATACCCCCCACATAGTTTGTTTTTTTTTTGCTATTTTTTGTTATTTTTCTTCAAGGTTTTTTGGTGCTATTTTTTTACTTTTCTGGGATATGTTTGTGCTACGTAACGCACTAATGCGTAGCGACAAATTCACTTCCGTTTTGGTCTGCTAGTGAAAACAATTGTGAATAGTGCTAATTTGTCGACGTGTCATTGAATGACTGTACATTTGCATAACGGCTTAGAACTACTTTGCATTTTCGAACATTTGTATAAACTACTTACTGATGTAGATATTACTAATTTAGCTTATACAGCAAAACTTGATTTGACGAAGGTAAGGTTAATGGTTACACTTTTTACTTTCGTTTTCGTTTTCATCTAAGGGTTTTTATATATACAGACGTCTATTGGTAGTTAGTGTTGAAGGAGTTCATTACTGCGCTTTAAATGTGCTTTTATCGATTTTGATAAAGCAATTATTGATAGGGGCCTAAGTATATTATTCCTTAGCCTTATTTTGCATAATTTTCTAATATTTATGTAAATACATTTTCGTTTTAAAAAATTTAATTATGAATAATCGGAAAATGATACCTTAGCATACCCACTTATATTGATTATATTATTTATTCATTTTTCATTTACAGCTTTTCACATACTTTTTTCAGATTCAGACAACAAGATGAAACGTGTTCAGTTAAGTGGTGCACAAAAGAGAAAACTAGCTAAACAAAAAGAGCATACTGTTTCAGTTGTAAAAGCTAAGAGCAGAAAATTAACGAATTATTTAGTTTCGGTTAAGCAACAGGTGGAACAGGATTTTACTGACATTATCAACCCTCTTGATAAGTCTACTATAGGCTGTTCTGCAAATCCAGACACTGCATTAGTTCTTGAAAATGAAATTTGTGGTGACCCACTTCAGTCTGCTGAAGATGATGATAAAGATGAAGATGATAAAATAAATCAAGCAGTAGATCCAGGACTGTGGATTGACTTCTCGGCTGATGATGTGGCTTACTGGGTTGACTGTGGGCCCACTAACTGTCAGCATCATTATGGTCCCTTTGATAAATCTTGCCGTATTTATGCTGAAGGAAAAATAACAAGATATTGTTCTCAAAAACTCTTCTATGGCACAAAAGCAAATGGTGAGCAGTAAAGGAGAGAATGGTTATTTTATTCACCATCCACAGGATCTGTGTACTGCTTTGTTTGTAAACTTTTTGCGTCTAAAGGTTCCACAAGTTTGGCTGATAAAAATGGGTTCAGTGACTGGAAAAATAACATTCAAGTTGATAATCATGAACAAAGCGCTACTCATAAAGACTGCATGTTAACATACCTAGCTCGTAGACAAGGCTCGGGTCTACTACAAAAGCTAGAGGAGCAAATAAATGAAGAGTACATTTACTGGGAACATGTTTTGAGGCGAGCAGTAGCGGTTATTTGTACTATAGCTGAGCGTGGTCTGGCTTTTAGAGGGACAAATGAAAAATTTGGATCTTTACAAAATGGAAATTATCTAGGGTTGCTGGAGTTGGTCAGTCAGTTTGATCCATTTTTAGCATCACACATTGCGAAATATGGAAATTCTGGAAAAGGAAATCCTTCTTATTTATCCAAAACTATATGTGAAGAACTGATTGGAATTATGTCCCAAAAAGTCCATGCAGTAATTGTAGATGAAGTAAAGGCTTCCGGTTATTTCAGCTTGTCAGTAGACTCAACACCTGATATTTCACATATAGATCAGTTAAGCGTTGTTCTTCGATATGTGCTAGATGGAGAGCCCATTGAGCGCTTTTTGACTTTCTTGGAGCTGCAAAGTCACACCGGTGAAGGTATGGCTAAGCAAGTGTTGCAGTACTTACGTGAAGCTTGTAATATTGATTTTTCGAAATGCAGAGGTCAGTCCTACGACAACGCAGCTAATATGTCTGGGTGCTACAAGGGCATGCAGAAAAAAATTCTAGAAGAACATGAGTTTGCTATATACATCCCCTGTGTTGCCCATTCACTAAATCTGGTAGGCAGAAGTGCCGTTGACTCTTGTTTAGAGGCAGTAAACTTCTTCCATACAGTGCAACTGATCTATACTTTTTTCTCAGCTTCAACCAAAAGATAGAAGATTCTGAAAGTATGCCTTGTGAATGAAAAGCTGGTAAAGTCCCTTTCCGATACTAGATGGGAAGCACATGCTGTTGCAACTGAAGTCATTCTAATGTCTCATCCTCAGATTATAGAAGCGTTAGAATGTTTACAAGAAGACCAGTCACAGAAGGGGGACACCAGAAGTAGATGTATACTGGGGCTTTGGGGCAAAAAGGGTGGTGGCACCACAGGAGCACCAAAACAACAGCCTCCCTAGGGATCCAACCCCCGGGGCGCCATCCTCCCGGAGCGCTACTTAGAGATATAGTATGTATGAGGTACACACCATGGACACACACCAGTGGTTAAAAGCGAATCTCCCATATAAAGGTATGAAACTGGATTGTGTTTTAGAGACATGCCTACTTGCCAGTGGTTCAAGAGCCCCACAACATTTTTTGGAAAGCCCTCAAGACTACGCTTTTGTGACTATCATCTCCGGATCATACTAAGCCAAAGTAGAAGAATAAGTGGGGGAACTATAATCATTCATACTCCTTGGGGTTGGAGGTCCTTAGGAGTTCCACCAGACTGTTTGGAAACAATCGCTGAGGAGGTTGTGCAGAACGGGTGAATGTCTAGCCTGTCAATTTGAAGCTGACTGGGATAGTGAACCGTGGAGCAGCGATGTATCGGTGGCTGCACGATGTATGGTTCTGCAAAATACATAGCACCCTTTTCGCTACATGTCTGATCTGGGATAAATCCAAACTTGCGCGCCAGTCAACACACTTCCGCTTAAAACGATCACGCCGGAAGTACCGTGACTGAACGGAGCAAGCGTGGTCGTTATGTTTCTGCGTGACAAGTTTTATGAGCCGCTCGAGCGGGACAATTTTCTCTCGCTAAGATACTCGAGCGGAGTTCAGAATTAGAGACTAGCGACTCAAACTTAAAATGAAGAATTGTAGGTGGCTTGTGCATGAAGGGGCCTCGATCCGATGCGATCGCAGGTGCCGCGGCGAGTTCTGCTACAAACACCTCCAACTACTTAAAAAGGGTAGGAATGTGTTTGGGTGCACTATCTGTAATACAGTAGTACAGCAACCGTTCGATATGTGCCACACTTGTGATAGTGAACTGGTGATAGTGGCTCTGACAAGGGATTTGCCAGAAGACGATCCCTTCTTCATGGAGAAATTCATCGAGGTGAAAGAGGCTATGAAAAAAGAGCGCGCAATCTAGCGGGCTATCTAGCAGGCGGGCTTCTGGCTGGTGGGGTGAAGTCAGTAAGCTCTTTTTTCTGGTGCAAGTCGGCAGAAACTTTGCGTCGAATTTCAGCCTGCAGTTGCCGAAATTTCACTGATTCATTCAGAATTATTTTTAATTCCGCATCAGAAATTTCCTGGTCCTGCAAGGCCGCCGAGACAAGATCGGAGATTGTTGAAAGTTTCGATGCAACCAAAATCCTGATTTCGTCATGCTTGTTGGCTTTAAGTGCACATCTGTGGGTCACCAACTTGCCGGCCGCCCCCAATAGCCCACATAAGAGAGCACCTATCTCTAGGCCGAAGACGACGGGGACTGCAATGGCAGTTGACAGAAGCCCCACACTCACCGTAAGCAGTGCTGTATCAATCCCATCCAAGACATTCACAACCCGATGGTACTTCTTATACAACAGAGACCGTTTTTCATGCTCAGCCTCCAAGCTCTTCTGTAGTCTAGTGATCTCTTGAAGACGAAAGGCCTGGTCGGGTGCCATCTTATAGTAGTGCACTCATTTATTCAATTCGAGGTGATACGTTTTGAATCCTCCTCAGTGACAGGGTTGTTGGTATACAAAAGTTTTATAAGATGAATCCACGGTGAAACCTTAACTTCTCTCAAATTGATGGTATCAACACCCCCAGCATCCTTAAGTATGTTTACTGCAATTCGGTCATCAGTAACTTCCACTTTTCCACCGAAAGTAATAATAACCAAACCCTCCACCCTGCGAGCCAGAGATTTTATTTGAAGGCCTGGCATAACATCCCCCCAATTTGTAAAAGGCCCTTCCATAAGAAGGAGCTTGATATATAGGGTGGTCCCTGGGATAGGACGATCGATGTATGCAGGCCTGGGCTGGCTGTTCACCACCAAACTAGGGGTGTAAACGTTATCGTCACCTTTAAGGTAGAACTGACCTGCCTCATCATAGCCAACAGATACCCCACCAACAATGCTAAGTATACATGGTAGCACTAACATGTTTGTAAGGTAACTAGGTTTAGTACCCGACCACCCCAAATAGGGATTTTGTACCACAAACCACAAAGGCCAGTCAGAGGCACCGAATCGACCTTCCAAATAATTTTTTGTATCGGTCCAGTACCCCTTAACTCTAGTCTGTTCATCTAACAACGCAGCACGATGTCGCCCATCAACATATTTTTTAGTGACCACATCTTGTTCTCCAACCGGTTCAGCGACATTGGTGATTCTATGGGTGCCCATATTGAGTTCCTCTGTCATCGTTCCCCGTTTAGAGAGCAGCTCCGTAAAACCACGCGTAGCAGCATCACTAGGCCCCGAAGGTTCCCCCACATTAGTGAGGCGATACCCACCCATGGATAGTGTACCTTGCATAGTGTCCCCATACTTGCTCACGAGCCCAGCTCGACTAAGCTGGACAACAGCCCCCCCCCCCCCCCCATTGCACTTTCCAAAAGACATGGTCTATACCATACGCAGTATTATGTCTTCAAATTGCTGCCCGCCCGCCAGCCCACGAAGCACATGAAGACATAAATGACCACAGATCACATCGTCTGCCCTCTGCAACTGAAAAGTCTGGGTGCGCACGGGGCACCCTAGATAATCCAGGATCTCCTGGGGCGGGTCAAGCCCGAAACTATCGAAGTAAACCGCCATAGGCCCCGCCCTGTAATAAGCTACCCAGTGGGTCCCCTCACCCTCTGATGAGTCTAGATTGACAATCCCACGCTCCGGATTGTGTAGAGCTGCGGGAAGACCATCGCGCATAAACACACCGCGGAAGTGGGGTATATCCTTAGCAGCCTTCTCAATATCAAAGTTGCTTAATGCTTCTTTTTTTTTCAACCCCTTACCCCTAGCGAGGTACACACCTTTACCCCCAAGCATATTCCTAAGACCAGGCTGGTTGGCCAACACCAAATTCAAAATGTCCTCTCCTAAACCCCCCAACCTAGGCCGTTGGGCCAGCGCCAACTTCATAACATCCTCCCCAAAACCCTGACCCTTCCTCGCGCGGCGAGCTTGCTCAATACTGCGAGTCACACCACCCACTTCACGCATCACCTTACCCAGAAAGTCATCCCCTAAACCCCGACCCTCCATCGCCCGGTTATGACGAGTCTGATCAACTGCCTGTGCCACACCAGCAGCTCCGCCCATCAAGCCCACCAATCCACCCAGCCAGGGGAGCGCCTTAGCCAAGAGAGGGATCACAGCCCCCAAGACGGGGAAAAACCCACCCACCTTAACCATCTTTTTGATCTGACTCTTCGAGAAGGCAAGCTCAGCCCCAGAACCCGCCGCCACATTCTTCTTAATATGGTTAATCTGACGCTGGGTCAAGCCGACTTTATCAGCACCATGCAGCTGCCCCACACCCAGGCGTAGGGTGGCACCAGTGCCGTCTTTCGCCGCCTTGACCAACGTCTCTTTCTGCCCCGGAGAGAGGCTCAGCCCATATGATACCAGCGCCATAGTTATTTCACTATATCTCTACTGTTTAATTCAAGACTGTAGTAAACTTCCTGCCGTCAGATTCTAAGAACAGAGACTTATCTGCAATGACCACAGCGAAAGCCTTGGTGTCTGCAGGCACAGCAGTGTCAAATACCACCTTGAGGGTGATAGCCTGAACACTGTTCTTAATGGCTTCAGACTGGGCGCACATATCAATAACATGTATGGGGTAGAGCGCCACGAAATCCAAAGGACTCACCAAGTTGGATGACTCCCGAGCTGTAATACCATAGAACGCCTCCTTGAAGTCGGCAAATGCTTTGTAAGCCCGAGAAGTTTTATACTCTGCGAAGTCGATGTTCATATCCAATAGCGGATAGCGCGCGCTGTTGATCAGGGCGTGAATATTCTTCACCTTCACATGATCAAATACGGCACTGTTCTTTACCTGGTCATTTTCACGACTAGTTTGAAAAGCCACCAGGATCCACCGAGGTTTCTCTGTTTGGGATTTAACCCCCAACTGCCAGGTGAAGGATGTGGACTGCGGCACCGCCAAGCTATCACATTGTAAGGCGCGGAAAGCCACAGGAACCCTAACCTTATTTTCTATCAGGGTTATGAGTGCGCTCATATAGCTCAGAGAGGGTATAACATGAGGCATCATCCAAGCGATCTTGGACAGTTCGATTTTGCCCTCAGGTGCCGCCGCCGCACGATGGATGGTATGAGCATCGCTCTGGCGATCTAACAGTAGGGACTGCTTCACACCAAAGAGCACCTTCTCATAATCATTGCAAAACCCAAAGAAATATTTGAGTGGAACACAGAAGCTGAAGTTACCCGGCGTTGTAGGTTTACCCATCATGATAAGCAGCCGCCTTTCCCAACCGGAATTCCCCGCCGCAGCCGCACCCACATCAGAGTCCTTATACCAACCCATATTGAGGCCTTCACCCCATGCAAAGTCCTCCCCACACGATAGAAGGGTCATCATGGTGGTGGCCTGCCCAGGATATGACACATCATCGATGGTGTTGTTGTTAAGTTGGTAACGTATTTTACCAAACATGAACGCAACAGCGTTGTTAACCAAAGCCGCCTGACTATTCGCATCATAGTGTTCCTCTCGAAATGATCTGAGCTTGCCTTCTACTAGAAGATAGCTCTTGGAGGGGAGAGTGAAGGCGTCCTGAGCGTGTATATCAATTTGGATGGTATTATTCTGTTTGAGGGCAGCTGGGTTCTGCGACTCATACTCCCGATACACAAAGGATTCAATACCCTCATCAACATGCACAGGCTCGGAAATTTCAAGCATGGAAGTGCGTTGCTCGTCCATGGTGATATTATAAACGTCTAGACTTATCTCTAATTGTCTTGAAACCTCCTCCCAGGCTGGCGATATCCAACGCCTCCAGACTGGGCAGGACATCGGGCTGGACAGTGGGCTGGACAGCGAGCTGCTTCAAAACTTCAGCGCTCTTAGCCGTGAGTTCCCTTTTCAGCTGGGGCGGCAAAGACCTGAGAGCGTCCACCAGCTTTTTGGCGGCTGCACCTGCGGAGGCCACAGACTCCGTTGTCTTGGCCACATTCCTAACTATGGGGCTGCCAACAAATTTGGCAACTTTACTGACGGCACTGGGTATCACCTTAGCGCTTGAAGAGACCAGACTTCCAACCGCCCGAGCTGCCGAGCCCAACCAATCGAATTTCCCCCCACCTACCCGCATCCGACGTCTTAGGAAAACATACATGGTTACACACTGCGAATATGTAGCCTTATAGTTATTTGCTCGCCTCTAAAGTTTAATTGTGCACCGTCTTGGTCAGTCAACCAGACGCGTATGCTGTGTATACTACCAGCTTGGGTGATAGGGAGGTAGACAGCCGTTCTGGGAGACTCTAAGATCTTACAGCCGGGGCACACGTTGGGGAAGAATGAGTAGATGGTGGGGTGGGATCCCCCACCGAGATAAGACCCACTCACCACATTGCAATTGACCAGAACGCTATTCACATGGAAGATGTCAATTGGTTTCTCCCCTTCTTTGTAGCCCTTAGTCAGTATTTGTGGGCCAAACCCCAGTATTTTTCGCAAAGTTGAAGCACCCATATCAACCTCATAGTCGGGGCTGGTTATCTTTACAAAAGCCCGAAGGGTTGAAGGGTTGGGTCCTATGGTGATGTAATACTTCTCCTCAGCCTTCTCATTCCAATCCTTGGCCTCCTCCATCTTTCTTTGAATCTCTCTATTGATCTGGGCGAGCTCATAAGCCCCCTCTTCTATAGTGATAGTTTTCCACTCCTTCTTCTCCACACGGTAGACGAAAGTATTGTTGGTGGAGTTAACATTGCTGATGGAGTTGTAGGTCTCTAGATTCAGCAAGGCCAGCTCGTATGACTTCTGGGGGTCAAGGTACAGCGCTGGGGAGTAGTAGGTTGTCCAGTCGCTTTTATCCGACGTTACCACCAGGGACATATTCTCCTTCGGTGCGAGTCGCACCTCCATCGTTGCGAGCCGTTCGCGGATGTCCTTCAACACTTGAAGCTCCATGTTTAATGAACGAAGATTCTTCTGTTCAACTTGATGGCCTGCTCCGTAGAGACCACTCCACTGCGCATAAGCTCATCCAGTATCGCAGATATTTCTGTGTCAACTCACGTATTCCCCGCCTCCTTTGAGGCCACTAACAAGGCTAGGCTCCACTACCTCGGATTAGTCCGTATTTTTTTCCCTTTTTGCTATAGACTGGTATTTTGGCAAGTTGGGCCAGACGGCTAAATGTCTCAATAGCCTGTGGGGTGTATTGTTTTGTTTTGACGAACCGCTTGGTTAGGAGATCGTACAGCGTCTCATCTGCTGGAGCCGACAATACTAGGGTGTCCCCATCAAAGGCTTGCAGCCGGCCCGCGGCCAGAGCTGCTGGATCAATAGTTAGGGCGCCGAATTTGCCTCCTCGGAGTTTCAGCCCTTGCCCACGAACAATAACTCCTTGTCGTTTATGTAATATAAGTTTAAGGCGGTCCCTAAATAGCTGTATGTTCTCAATCTCATAATCTAAATCTCCCATTTCCTCCTGAGTGATATCCTTCCTCTTCTTCCTCCGACCGAGCGTGTGTGAATTGAGTTTTGCGGACTTGGTAAGAAGCTTTTGAATGTCTGCATCTGACGCGTTGATGAGTGCGCTAGGCTTTGGTAAGCTGTATTTGTTAAGAACTTCCTCATCTATGTTCTGATCCATGTCAATTATAATATCTTCTGGAGGAGTCACTGGGGCTATGGCCTCCTCTGCTCTGGCCTCCTCTGCTCTGGCCTCCTCCAGGGCTCTGGCTCTGTCCTCATTGGTCCCGTTCAATGCCCTAATGGCCTGAGCTAGCTCGTTAGCTTGTTTGTTTGTTTGTATAGCCAATTCACTGGTTTGTTTGTCTGCTTTTTTTGCCAACTCACCAGTCTGAGCTTTGATGATTTGGTTTATTGCCCCTGTTTGTTGTGCTGACCTATCTACTACAGTTTTAGTAATTGGTGTGAAGAGTTTGGCTGCCTCCTGTTGTAAATCTGCTTCCCCCACCCTCTCCGCCAGAAACCGCTGCTTCAGGCGGTCCCGACGTGCTAGATAATCCTTCACAAAAGCGTTACGCTTTGCTTGGTTAGTCACATCAGCCCACATGTTGTTGCTATCACAATGACATATATATCTAAATAGAAGACTTTGGGATATAGAACCGATCGAATCCACATCGGTATTTGCCATCGTGGGCCTTGCTGGTCAGGTCGATTACTGCGAAACCGTAAGGTTTGCTAGTGCACTCTGTGAAGAACTCCCTGAATTCATCAAAGGGCATATCACCACCAACATAGGAGTCGTGGATGGCGCGCAGGTTCTTCGTATCTTCGTTGAAGATCACCAATAGATTGGCATTGTCACGGATGGCCTGCTTGGAAATTCTGAAGTAGCTCTGGGTTAGGTAGAATGTGTCGGCACCACCGTGCCGGCCCTGGCAGAAGTACTTCTCGATGGGCCCCTACTTCTCCAGCATGACATCATCAAAGACCATGACAGCTCTCTCTTCAGGGTTCAGGTCCTCGACGGGGATGATGTCTTCGGCTGAGCTATGACAGGAGGCAATATTTTGCCCCGCAACCTCCCCGACAGACTCGGCCCAATCCTGGAGGAACTGGTACTTGTCCTGCCCCAAAGACTTCGAGTACAGGTGCAGTCGGTCATAGTTTAGGTAGCCCGGCTTCAGTAGTACGTTGAGCATCATGTTTGTTTTTCCGCACCCCGATGGCCCACACACAACACAACGAACGGTGTCCGGCAGCAGCCAGTGGAGGTGGTGGCAGGCTTTGTCCTCAAGGTCGAAGTTGGTTATCTCCATTTTAAATATATTATACACATTTGCAATATCTTCAATATGTATTGCCTGCGCTGTAAGAAGCAGACTCCTACGCTGGAGGAGTCGGAGGTCGTGCTGAAAAATCGTCGAATAACCAGGAGCGGTCTCTGTGAAGTTTGTGGTGCAAAGAAGAGCCAGATTGTTGGTATGGGGCTCCTCAACAAAGCACTGAATATGTTGCCTTTGCCTGAGCTGCATATGAGGCTGCCCGAGGGCGTCAGCTCTGAGGATGTTCCTGGAGGCTCGTTCCAGAATACAGGGAAATATAGCTACTGCGGCCCTTTCACTAAACTAGATAAGCGGATGGCCCAAGGCTATGAGGGGGCCAACACACTCGACCGCGCCTGCAAGGCTCACGACATTGCTTATGCTTATGCATAGCGATACAGCAAACCGCAACGTTGCTGATGATGTCCTAGCCGCGGCGGCTGAAAATATTGCGGCGTCTGGTGGTGTCCCCGACTGGGAGAGTCGCGATGCTCGCATAGTCTCGGCCCTGATGTCTGCCAAGAGCCGCTTTGGTATGGGTGCGCCCTCGTTTTGAATATATAGACATCTGTAGTATATCAATATGTATTGTTTTCGGTGTAAGAGACAGACCCCTACTAAGGGTGGGACGATTAGCAAGATGAAGAATGGTCGGTCGGTTAAACGTGGCACCTGCATTGTGTGTGGTGGAAGGAAGAGTCAGATTGTTAGTTGAAAAGGAATCATCTTTGGGCCCAAGTCACCAATCAAGGACATCCCCGTCTTGGGCTCCCTCTTGGGGTGGTTGTTATAGAGATATGTGATATGTTCTTACAATAATGGAGCGTGTTTACTACAGCCCGCAAGGTTATTGGAAAGGGCATTCAGCTGTGAAGAAGTTGACTGCTGCGGCTAAGGTCAGTGAGACTGAGGCTAGGGAGTGGCTTCAGAAGCAGGCTATCTGGCAAATCTACCTGCCGCGGCCTCGCTATATTCCACGACCCCACATCGCCGAGTCCACACCGAATGCCGTCCATCAGGCAGATCTTTTGTTTCTCCCACATGATCGTGTTGGTTCTGGTCGCACGGCCAGGACCTATAGGTATGCCTTGACGGTGGTTGATGTTGCCTCACGCTACAAGGAGGCTGAGCCGCTAACAGATAAGAGTAGCGACGCGGTCGCATCAGCACTTGGGCGGATCTATAAATGCGGGCCGCTCAGATGGTCTAATCTTTTGCAGATTGACCCTGGGCGGGAGTTTATGGGTGCCGTCGGTCAGTTGGTGGCTAAGCATAAGACACAGGTACGCCGTGGTCAGGCTGGGAACCATCGTCAGCAGGCCATTGTTGAGCGGTTCAACCGCACTCTGGCAGAGAGACTGTTCGGATCCCAATATGCCCAGGAGCTGTTGCTCGCTGCCCGAGGCTCAGATGAGCGGTCGGTCGAATGGGTGAGAGCTCTGCCCCAAGTAGTCGCTGCGATCAATAATGAGGTGACTCGTTTGACTGGTAGGAAGCCGGCTGAGGCAATTAAGGATTCGTCCGTCTCCCACGCTCCAGCCGCTCCAGCCCACCGCGCTATCGGGCGTAAAGAACCGGTGATTCCAACCGACTCGCAGGTCAGGTATCTCTATTCAGCTGGCGAGCTTGAAAAAGGGCTGCGTCGGGCCACTGATCCTACATGGTCGCTAACCTTGCACAAGATTAGTCATATCACCCAGCAAGAGGGACAGCCCACTCTTTACTATCTGGTGGATGGACCGGCTCGTGGTTTTGTGCGCGAGAAGCTGCTCATTGCTCCTCCAGACACACAGCTACCCCCTAGCAGGATTCTAGGTAGCCATAGGCCCTAGTGTTGATACCATCAGCACAAATCCACTTTTTCGTGTCCATGGGGCTCAGAGATGTTTTGTTCATCTCATAAACCCCTATCTGGTGGCCCTTGCTTCGTATGGCAACCTGTGTGTGCTTGTATTCCCGCTGACTGAACAGGCTGTCCTTGTAGTGTTCGTGTCTGAGGTCCTTCTTCACAACTGTCCGAGCCACTCCTTTGGCTTTCTTGATGTTGGTGGCCTCCTCTAGGATTGAGTACATCTTCGGTCTGAGACCGACGAACTCAGCTATCGAGCGACCGTTGCATTCGTCTTTGAATTTGGCAACCACCTTTTTATTCACAGTCGAATGGTTGGGGTGGTCACGCGGATAATCTGAGATGTCGTACCAGTCGGGGTGAGCCTTCATGTCCACGTACACATCCTCAGTCTCCACCTGAAGTAGAAGGGAGTCAGTATCTGTGTAGCAGAGCTGGAGTCTATTACCGTATTGGGGTTTAAGCCGGTTGTACCAGAAGTCGTACATGAGGTGCTTGGACAGGTCCAGGATGGCCTGTCCACAATAGACGGGTTTATTCAGCTGGACCTTGTTCTTGATGCTGTGCACCGCCACCAGTCCACCGTTGAAGATTCTACATGATTCGTAGTTGGGGCTGGCGATTAATTTTCGGAGTCGGTCAGTCTCGATGCCTCTGACAAGGTTGACTCTGATACGCTTGCGAAAATTCTCCATACTCTTCCCAAAGACGGCATTGTTCATCAGCTTGAAGAAGTCCTTCTCAAATTCCGATTTGGCTTGGGCTCGTAGAGAGGTGTTCATCTCTATGTAGGGCTTCATCCATTGGGACTGGCTGAACTTGATGGCTCGGTGGATCTGGGTGACCTCTAGACCGAGGCTGTGATAGAGTTTGAGATTGCGGTAGTGGACGACGTATCGCTCCTTGTTGTGGAGGTGAGGTACCAGCTTTGTTTGCTCCGTGAACTTACCCCCCAGTTTGTTCTGGAGCTCGCGCTGATAGCTGCTCAACCAGGCCTCTGGGATGGTCATGGTTTCTG
This sequence comes from Cepaea hortensis, assembly GCA_963921405.1. Taxonomy (NCBI): domain Eukaryota; kingdom Metazoa; phylum Mollusca; class Gastropoda; order Stylommatophora; family Helicidae; genus Cepaea; species Cepaea hortensis. Next base: position 88,487,438 of record OY992883.1, on the reverse strand, counting down.
GAGCTAGCGGATAGTCGCTGTGGGCTTCATGTAGATGTGCAGGGTACTTCATGTCAACCTCAACAAGCCATCCCTCTGGGGCGTTGTCGGGGGTGTTGAGTACCTCCTCGAGAGTTGGATTGGCCCATTGGAACCCACCTGTGGGGAGGTATTCCATCATGGCCCACCCATACAAGTTATTTGCATCTAGGTACATGATCCATGAATTGGGTGTTGTGGGGTCATAGTCTGAAGTCTTGGGGTTATTGGCCTTAGCATACCGCTTGGAGACCATGGCCACACCCCCTCGGAGTCCCTTCTCAAAGAGGAGGTGCGTGTCCAAGTCGGTTAGGAGCTCTAGTTGCACCTTCGTCTTTTTTAGGAGTGCGTCCCATGCCAGGCCTGGTGCACTGATGTAGTGGGCTGGGTCGAGCTGATATACCTCCATGCAGGTGTCTCGGAATGCCTCGAACATATCAGCCAACAGACTGACGTCTGTTTTCATGTATAGGTCATGGTAGCCTCCGAGTGTTTTGCAATCGAGTTCCTGCCACACTTTCTGGGCGTGGGCATAGTCAGAGTCACTGATTCCTTCTCGGGTGAGCGTGCTGTAGAATGCCTCTTTGGGTGGTAGAAGGTCCTCTGTAAAGCGCTCGAAGCTGTCCATATATTCGTAGGGGTATACACCCTTACGGAGATGGAGATGTGACTAGTTCTGGCTTAGCGTTGCCCTGAACTTGCTCATTAAGACAGCCCAGGGGGTGTGCTTCTCAATGTTGCACGTCTCACATCTTGAGATTATGTTGTTGCCTCTACGTGTCAGAGCCATTGATTTGCCACAGTGTGTCAGCTCGCTGAGGTTCCCTACCAGGGTGTCTAGAGAGCTATTCATGAACTGTAGGCTGTCAATGAATTGCAGCTGTCCGATGGTGAAGGAGGCGTACTTCTCTAGGGTGTTTGGTATGCAGGTGATTGTTGTGTTGTCTACTTGTTTGGTTTGCCATTGACCGTCTTTCTTCTTCTTGTAGACTGTTCTTTTTCCCCAGTTCAGACTGCCGGCCGCTTGCATGATGATGTGGGAGTCGTATCCTCTGAGGTTGTGGAAGACTACAGGTATCCTCAGCTTGTCTCTGTTTATGCGCCATGCCAGATTACAAACATTGTGGGCTGCACCCCGGTATTTGCCTGTAATATGGCAGTGGTCTCTCACCTTGTCCTCCTCCAGCGGCTCTTTACAGATGTGGCAGGTGGTGGCGGAGGCAAAGTCTTCACGGTCTTTTTGCCCCAGCACCATCAGAGCTGGCCGCTGTAACTTGTGGTGGCCAGCTCTCGCCCCAAGCGTTTGAGGAATTCATCGGCAGCATCCTCCCCCCCCCCTCCCCCCGATATACGACAGGGTTTGTGATGAGGCCATCGCAGCGTACAATGGGGTAGCCGAAGCCGCAGGGGGGCTGCTCGGCAAGTTGTCGCGTGTTGCTCTGGCTTGGATCCATTGCCGCGCCGTGTGCTGGTACGTTCAATGTCTCAAAGTCTGCGTATATGATTATGGTGCCCTCATCTGTTTCTGGAGGGACTTGAATTTCATCTTTCCCTCTTTAGGCATGACATTCACCTGGCAGGCTGTGTTGATGCCTTGACAGAATGGCTCATGCTGGTCCAAGGATTCCTGAGTGAAGTGTATATGAAGACAGTTGATACATAGATACTTCTTACCCTTATGTTTGCTGTTTCCATATAGAAGCCGCCCCACATCCTTGGCTCAGACATAGTGCCTATTGTCGTCTTTACATAGGAGCAAGAGGTTGATTTGGTTGCGCTGGAGTGTGTTGGTTCGGAGTATGGTTGGTCCTTTGTTCCATCCAAAGACTCGGATGGCTATGGTAGGATTCTGGTTTTCAAACTTAGCAATGCTGGTCAGCTGCACTGGGAACTCGATTCCTTCAAAGTTTAGCTCTCCCAGGTGGGTGCTATAATTGTTGAGCCTATCGGGATGCTCTCCGTACGCTACTGGGTAGAGCGCTGAGAGTATGGCCCATTCAAAGCAGCGGTTGTCCTCATTTTTCACATTCAGAACACTACGTGGTAGAATGAAGCTGGGAGTCGCGAAGTAGCTAGAGCCTCGGAATGGTTGGTATTTTACTATGTAGAGGTCAAGCTGCACACACTCATCATAGGCCCAATCAGAGCCCCCTGAGGTGAAGCATTCACTGTCCGCGAATATCTTAGCTTCGGCGAGGTCCAGACCCTCATCAATATCCCCCTCATGCAGTACTTCATGGTTCCTATTTCCATGGGTGGCGATTGCTGTAATTTGTTCACCCTCTGGGGTGGTGCGATAGTATTTTAGATGGAGATATAGCTGCATTTTAACACTGCCATACTCCTCCAGTGCTTTTACTATCAAGTTCTTGGCAGCGGGTCTCATCGCGCAGAGACATAGATCTGGGTTTTCATACTCTGTGTCTTTGGGTACGGTGGCTTCATTTTTCTCAAGCACCCCTCAACCTCTCGGGCGAGTTTGAATTCGGGTGTATTGTTGTAGAAAGTCTCCTCCTTCTCTCGCGTGCGACGTTTGAGGAACTCAGCTTCGAGGGCAGCGTGGCGCTCGGCGCGCTGCTGGGCGCGGCGTCGGCGCTCGGCACTGATCGCGGCTCGGTCATCGGCGGTGCCGTGTATAAATCTCAGAGCGGTGGTGATCCCTGCTTCAAGTCGTGCCCCATGTAGATTGAGATTCTTCTCGAGCAGGGAGGCCCTAGCCATCTCGCGCGCTCTGGATATTTCCCCCTCAAGAACGGCCTTCCTCCTCCCACTGTATGGCATGCCATACTCGCGGGCTTGCTGTTTCAATTGATTCAGCGTAGGCATGGTTAAATACTCAGATCCGTCAGTCTCTAACAGGTGAGCGTGTACGTACAGCGGATAGTTCCATGTCTCTAATTGATTTTTATATTTCTGTGATCATAGCCAATCGCTGAAACTCGGTGTTAAAAGGCTTTACCTTTTCATGGTACCATGTTCGGCGATTGGCTGCGTTATAACCACACTCCTTACAAATTGATAGATAGTTTGTGACCCCCCTCCCACAGCTTCTGCACGGTTTGGTACATGTCCCTTTCCGCACCAGAACTGCATGTACTTTACAGTACTCCCGCATGCAACTACGCTCACATGCGCTCCGGGACGGTTCACCGCTTGGTGTGCGCCCCGGGGCGGGGCCCCGGGGGTTGGATCCCTAGGGAGGCTGTTGTTTTGGTGCTCCTGTGATGCCACCACCCTTTTGGCCCCAAAGCCCCAGTATACATCTACTCCAGAAGAGAAGCAGAAAACATTGCAAAGAAGATGCAAGAATTAGAATTTGCTTTCATGCTTGTCTTTTGGGAAGAAGTGTTACAACATTTTCACAGGGTCAGTCAAGCTCTACAAAATGAGCACATGAACTTGAAAACGTGTGCTGATTTGTATTCTTCACTAGCAGATCACTTGCATGAATCTAGGAATGAATTTGAAAGATTTGAAGAAGCTGCAAAAGAAATAACACCAGGTGTGGATTATAAATCAACTTTGACCCGTAATCGTAAACGAAAGACAGTGGTCATTGATGGTGATGCCCCTGAGGTATTTCAGAATGCCAGAGACAAATTTCGTATATCTGCTTTCTACACATTGTTGACAAACTTGAGACAGAGATGAGTAGACGAGGACAGGACGAGGATGATCTAGCAGTTCGATTTTCTTGTTTGGTCGATGTACCACAAACATCTCAGTGTTGTGAAGGACTAATAAATGCTTATCCTGAAGATCTGAACAATAATTTATATACTGAACTACAACAGTTCCACTCATATATTCGCCACAAGTTTTGTGCATCAAAATCTGACAACAACACGTTCAGTCATGCAGAAATCTACAAAGTAATAGTTAGAGACAACATCGACTGTGCGTTTCCAAATGTAGAAATCGCCTTGCGCATATTTTTAACATTAATGGTTACTAACTGTTCAACTGAGCGCTCTTTTTCTCAGTTGAAACGTACAAACGATCCAAGTAGATCGACAATGAAACAAGAAAGGCTTGATTCCTTATCTTTGCTGATGATTGAGGAGACTTGTTGCGCAAAATTAACTTTGATGATGTACTCAAAAACTTTGCCAGACGTAAATCTAGAAAAAAGAACTTTAAAATGTAAATGTGTGCTCTCTCTGACTTTCTTACCTATCAAAAAAGTTACAGTATTTTTGTCTACTATTATTACAAAATTAATTAACTATTAATTTTAATACAGAAATACCTTATTGTAGGTTTTATATGAGTGATAGTAGTACAAACATATGTGTTTACATTTCACAACTGTTTTTCTTTGTTAGTTTTTTGCATAATATTGAACATACCAGCAGTCAGTGGAGGATCGGGGGCCCGGGGCAGTAGGGGGTACCCATGTGGGTTTGTGCCTAGGGCACAAAGATGGCTTAATCCGGCCCTGCTTATCCTATTATCGTCGGTTGACGGGTGGCAGAAAGGGATCTCGCTGGGGATGAATGGGGTATAACTGAGTTAATGCTATTATTCTCTTCTTCTGGTTCCATTTGTGGAATATATCTTTGTAAATAGAGGTGAAAGCAAGAGTTCTATCGAGCCCATTCTGATCTATGGAAGTGAATTAAGAACAATTAGTAGACTAGTTTGGAATTGCGTGGAAGCTGCTGAGATGTAGAAGAATGATGATACAGAAGAATTATGAGAACAACATGTACGGATAAAAAATGTAATGGAGATGTCTTAAAACAAGTTAATATACAAGAGGGAAAGATTACTCTTATTAGAAGAGGACTGTCCACTTTCTTTGGACACGTAATTAAAAGTGGAAAGTTGGAATGCATCGTGAACGGAAGAAGTTTAGAGGGGAGACGAGGTAATGGAAAACCAAGAGAGTACATTCTGGAAAGTTTGATATCGTGGCATGGAAGAACAATTGTATTATAAATGAATACAGTACACGAGACAGAAGACTGTCTATATGGTAGAACATTGGTATTATAAACGATTACAGCACACGAGACAAAATGCTGTGGACAGACACGACCACCAAAGACACACGGCGTGGACGATTAGAAGATTACCAATACACGAGACAGAAGACTGTGGACAGACATGATCACCAAAGACACACGGCATGGACTATAAGAAGATTAGCAGCGCACGTGACAGAAGACTGTGGACAGACATGACTTCCAAAGACACACGGCATGGACTATAAGAAGGTTACCAGTAGATGAAACCAGTGTTGCCATCTCCTTTTGATGAAAAAGCACCAAAATCGACTTAAAAAACACTAAATGTTATTTAGAAAAGACCAAAAAAAAAAAGCACCAACGGTTTTTATTACACATGTAACAAAGTAGCACATTATAATTTATTATTATCACTTCATATTTCAATGAAGTTTATTCCAGTTCCGCCAAATCCCAATCAAAACTACTCTCGAGCCAAAAAAGCACTAAATTGCAATAATATTTTTGGGAAAGCACTAAATCAAGCACTGGCAGTATCCATTCATAATGTTATAAAGTATCACATTATAATTTATTATTTTCACTGAATATTAGAATGAAATTTATTCCAGATCTGCCAAATCCCAGTCAGACAACTCCTCTTAAGCTTCTATAGCTATTGATTGATGATGATGATGATGATGATGATGATGATGATGATTGATGATGATTGATGATGATGATTGATGATGATGATGATTGATGATGATGACTGATGACTGATGATGATGATGATGATGATGATGATGATGATTGATGATGATGATGATGATGATGATGATGATGATGGTGGTGGTGGTGGTGGTGGTGTGGTGGTGGTGGCGGTGATAATGATGGTGGTGGTATGATGATGATGATTATGATGATGATGAGGATGATGATGGTGATGGTGGTGGTGGTGGTGGTGGTGGTGGTGGTGGTGGTGGTGATGGTGGTGGTGGTGTGGTGGTGATGATGATGGTGGTGGTATGATGATGATGATGATGATGATGATGATGATGAGGATGAGGATGAGGATGATGAGGATGATGATGATGATGATGATGATGATGATGATGATGATGATGATGATGATGATGATGATGATGATGATGATGATGATGATGATGATGAAGATGATGATGATGATGATGATGATGATGATGATGATGATGGTGATGATGATGATGATGATGATGATGATGATGAGGAGGATGATGATGATGATGATGATGATGATGATGATGATGATGATGATGATGATGATGATTGATGATGATGATGATGATGATGATGATGATGATGATGATGATGATGATGATGATGATGATGATGATGATGATGATGATGATGATGATGATGATGATGATGATGATGATGATGATGATGATGATGATGATGATGATGATGATGATGATGATGATGATGACATCGTTTTCAAATGTTGGGAGACTAATCCTAATCAACTATGTGACCCCGACATATTGCCTGGGTAGCCTTAAGTATGGCTCCACCTTACTCTAGCTACCACACTAAATAATACATCAAATGCTCATTGTACACTCCCATATTCCCCACACATCAATACAACCAACTTTCTATCTTGTGCACCAATGCATGAACTAATACATCACATAATAATAATACATCATAGGAAACATCATATCTGTGTATCTGCAGGTCTATTAACATCCTCAAAAAGACACAAGCTATTTGTGTACCGACCTTATATCAGGTGGTTCTTTTCTTGCCTCAAACCTCCACCTATGATTCCTGTCGATGCTGTGTCTACCCTTCATATACCCATGCCTCATGTTTCCTATATCTTTAACACATCTGTTTGCTAATCCTAACCCTGGTTCAGTGATGTCGTTAACACTCTTTTGAACTGCTTTAACTTTGCAATCTGCATATTGTACCGTTACACTGGAGTCTCTGTTTAGTCTGACCTCTTTATTAAATCCTGGCCAATATACCTGGCATCCTGCTCCATGCCGCTATAACAGTAGTACAGGTGATATGATAAGGCTGTGTGTAGAAGATGGCTCGTGTCGATATAGTGGACAAGTCTCGTCTGTTATATAAACATGCGTTTATTGGTTGAAATCATACATCTTCAAACTGGTGATGGTAAACACGGACATCTTTACTGTTCTCCTAGTTGAATCCCCCAGTCCCCAGTGACGTGTGTGCAAGCCCTGGATACGTCTACCCATTCGTGCATACCCGTTCACTAACTATGATTTCCCACTAGTTAATGAATGCGCAGCATTCATTAACTCTCCACTCCTAAGCTAACTCCCTTTACTGTTATACCGCCTCCGCCTTACTCCTATATGCCCTGCACATGCCCTATCCTGAGCTGTTCTTGTATATCGGTCTCTATGTGCTAACGGTACTACTACTTGCCCCCGTACAGTTCTACCATCTGAAAACCGGCGAGTGAGACCATTGTTCCTCCTTTCGAAGCACCATCTACCCTTCTTTGATTGCCTATGTCTCACTTTACTACACCCTTGGAAACATTTGTTTATCGTATCATCTTGTCTCTGGGAGTCACTAACGCTATGTTTGAGATCCATTCTCACCTGCTCAGCTGTACTATCCTTGCCCTGAGTTCCTGTGTCTACTTCACGTGCCTCTTCTTGTTCAGCTATACTCTCTAATTTAGGTTTTCTTTTGGTACCTACCTCGCTACTACTTAAACTATGTTTCTGGTCCCAATAAACTACTTCTTCTTCTGTACAATCTTTAACTCCTGGCACGTTTCCGATGATCAAATATGCCACTGGTGGGTCTAGAACACACGCTACCACTCTTCCTATGATATATGGTGTTTTTACTGCTATCACGGCTAATGGGTAGAATTCTACTGTACCATTAAATGTTATGCATCTAATCTTTTCCCCTGTGTACTCCGAGGGGTTCACTAAACTTTTTCTCACTCCGATAGACGTACACCCGGAATCTCTAATTTTTAATGCTGGCCTATCATTAACGAAACCATGGTGCATCTTCATGCTTCCACCTGCATGGACTGCTGATCCTGCTTTCACTGTATGGCCACACACTAAGACCGGCTGACCGTCTTTTTCAAAAAGAAGTTTGCACCCACTACAATCTTCATTGTTGATAGTCTCAATCACTTGTGCTGGATTAGAATGCTCCGTTTCCCTCATCGTACAATGATAGCTGACATGCCCCTTCTTTCCACATTTGAAACAGATGATCTCCTTCCTTACGTTACTCGTTGGCTCACTGGATGGTTGTACATCACACTGTGCTGCCTTGTGTCTCCAGCTCCCGCAATTCCAACATCCGGCATAACTATTTGGACGTCTCTGAAAGTTCCCCCTTTTGTATGGGTACCGTCCTGCTCTGCTAAAATGGTTGCCACGAAAAGCATTGTCTTGAGGTTCTTGTTGTTCATATCTATGTGTTGAATCCACACTTTTCGATCATGGTCTAATAACTGGATTCTGGTCCTGTTTAGTGTGCGCTGCACAGACTATTTCCTCAGTCATTTCTCTACCAATAGAACTGTTTGGATGTGCAGTCATGTAATTTTGCCCTAACTGTGACATTGTATCTATGTCCTTTGGCTTACGTTCCTCAATGAAAGCTACTAAGTTTGTATTGCATGCAGATACTACCTTGTCTCTTAACATTAAATCCACTAATTTATTAACATCTTTCCCTACTTCTGCAAGCTCCATCCATTTGTTAAATGTGTTCTTTACTGTGTTAACAAAATCTGTGAAATCTTGATTTGTCTCTGGTCCTAAGTGTCTAAACTTTGTTCTATAGCCATGCTCAGTTAGTTGGAACTTTGTTAACAAACGTTGAACCAAAATAGTGTAGTTGTTTCTTTCTTCCACAGGTAAATTAAACATGGTGCCTAGGGCCTTACCCGTAGGAAACTCGCCCAGCCGCATCGCATACTCTCCCTCTGGAATACCTAACACTTTCGCTGATGCTTCTAATCTTCCAAGATAAGATTCAAGATGGTCCCGGTCTGTAAAATATGGCAGTTTTAATCTCTGTGACGACTGCGAAAGTCTTCTGCTTTCCTCACTTTGACATTTCGAAGATAGTTCTAATTTTTTAAACTCAATTTCAGTTTCCCTTTTGATCTTTTCTTTCTCAGTTTCTGTTTTCATTTGAGTCTCTTCGTGTAAGCGCTTTTGTTCCATTTCAGCTAACTTTACTTCATGTATGCGTTTTTGTTGTTCCATTTCTAGTTTTACTTGTGTGTCTCTCTCTCTCTCTTCATGTAGACGCTTGGCTTCCATTTCGGCCTGTCTTTGTTCTCTCTCAGCTTGTCTTTGTTCTCTTTCCGTCTGTTTTTGTTCTTTTGCTTCTGCATAGTCCTGTAACTTTTTACCCTTCAGGCCTAACCTTCACCTGCTACAATATATTCCATTAAAGTAGGAATCTTTTACTTGTGGACACGTTGCTGTCTGTCAGCCAACTATAAATGTAAAGACTCTGCTGCTAGTCTTTGTGTACCTTCCCTAAGTACACCCCACTCCCTGTGTACGTAAATTCGTAGTGCTAAAATATCACTCTGTACTCACCCAGTCACTCTATAAGCACTAGGTAGTGAGAGGGGAATATCACCTATACTCCCTCGCATATATATATATATATATATATATATATATATATATATATATATATATATATATATATATATATAACAAATAGCTGTAGAAAATTTCTGGAAATATTGTTAAACATACGTATAACTACACATACAAACGAATGAATGATAACAGTAAGTGGTGCCTATAAAACGCTAGACGCACAAGCCAAGTACACGGAGACGGTGATCACAAGAAATAAACCACAGTAACATCCACAAGCTTGTGTAGGGACACCCACAGTGCGCGTAATATATAAACTGACACAGACAACTAGACAGCAGAAATGACGAAAGATCACAATAATAACATATCCGAAGAAAACAAATGTTATATGTAAATATAATGAAAAGAAAGGAAGAAAAAAATTATAGCATCAAAATATACACAAATCTGATGTCAGACAATACGGCTCTAGATATTGGTTAGGACCCCAATGCCAATGCACACCCCGCTAACTTTTTTAGCGTTGTCCTTACAAAAAATATCGTAAGCACAAGAACCACGTTTTGCAACGCCTATGATAGATAGAAATTGCAAAAAAAAAATGCCTACCCAACAACTACATGTAATAACATATCCATATATATAAGTACACAAACGATAACGCCAGTTAAAACGTTGAGAGCAAACAAAATGTCCAGATGGTTGGCCGACACATATGTGCTTATTAATCCGACGCCAAAAGTTCGTTTTTAATAGTTTCCCGCAATCGGCTGGAAATATCTGTGTTAAATTTTCCGAGATGTCTACAACGCTAGATTCCAAAGCAACTTGTTGTTTTGTTGAGTGGTTACTTCTTTTCGCGTTGTGATCACCAGTTCCAACTGTCGGAAACGTTGACGGTAATAGTAATTATCCAAAATGTTCTTTCGATATGTTGTTACTTTCCCTGGACGTGGTGACAACAAAGTAATAATCCAAACTTTTTATACCTTCGTAGCGGAGATGGTCCGTAGTTGTATCAATTATGTGATAGATTCACGCTTAAAGACAAAGTTCAACATAAAAAAATGACAGCAAATGTCCAACACTTTAACTCTGAACAGTCGGTTCTTTTTGGCGAAGAAATGCGACCATGGTTGCGATGACGACACGTATTTATCGTTGTAGAATTGTTTGCTCGTGACAGAGTAATGATGACAAAGGGATTCACAAAGGTGAACATAACGACTGGTTTTCGTTAAAAACAACTTGTTTATCCAGTTCTCCTGTGGAAAATTTAGTAACTTTCCACCGCATCGGCCTTGACCCTGTAGGTCAACCTCAGTCAGTACCTCAGTACTCTGTATCACAATAATACCCACTTAATCTGTCTGTAAACTGACCGGAAACTTTTTCCGTTAGCCACAAAGACACCTGTCCTGCCACAACACGGCTGTGGTAGGGTTACCCCACTACCCCCGTCTGTCACCCCTCCCGGTGAATCGGCAAATGTCAATTCTGTGTATCCATGTAACTCTCCCCTTCCCGAGAGAGTTTATCGTCGCCTTGCGACCACACAGTGCGCTTGCCTCGCCACACACACCAAATGTCTCACCACGCACAGGACTTCGCAACGAAATTCCTCACTATCTGTTATCTTTGGTTCAATCCTGTCCTGTCACACACACACACACACCTAGGACTGACCACTTCTTGTCGCAAACAACTCACTGTCCACGCGACATTTCATCTGTGCTGTTTGTGACTAGTGACTAACCCGACACCGTAGTCCCCTCTCTCAGTTGATCTGTGATGTGTCTTCATGCACGCTGACAGTTTTTCCCGATGTGCCGACTTACACACACACGCACGATATTCTCACCACCTTCTGGATTAATCCTGGTTTTTCCGTGCCCCGTCTGCTAGCTTGAGCATTGCCTCTCGTCTGTCTGTGTAAATTATCTGGCGCACTCACCAAAGTGTTCACATTAATTTCTTGAAGCAACAATATCCAAATTGTCACGGGTTTATTAGTTTGATGGAACGAAGTCACCAGATAATAACTCCTCTCTCAGCGAAGAGCCCACAGATATCTCAATATTGCACAGTGTTCCTTGACCGAATGTAGCTGTCAGAAAATCTTTACTAAGCGACGAGCTCCCAGTTAATTCAATATTACACCGTTTTGCATGGCCGGACGAGCCATCCAGATAATATCACGAAGTTCTTGATGATAAGTGCGTGATATGGTCTTTGTCTAGGTAACGATACTCCTGGTGTGTCAACTGAGCTATCTAACTGTTTTACAATATAACTCACCCCCGCAGTGCACATTCACCAGTCATTAAACAAGATTGAGTTGGTGCACATACTCCTTTATTGCAGAAAGAACACGGACAAATGGAACACAACTCTATATCCAGAAACAATATAATCCATAGAATATAAATATCCTCCTCACAACTTAACACGTACACATCACTGTCTTCTCACGGCCTGCTTCATCTCAAATCCATAAGACAGTTAATCCAGCTACTATCCACCGCTGGACCTCACACAATACACCCACACACTGGGTCTAGTCTCCACTAACTATTCAACCCACTCTGGGTTCAGGCCTCCATTAACTATCCAACTCCCACTGGGTTTTAGTCCTGCATTCACAACTGGGAGAACAACACAACAAAAGATCTGACCGCAGTCAGTCTAAGCTCCCACTTCTTCGACTACCGATCTGCTCGGCGTCAAAACATCAACTGACTCGAGCGACCCGACTCTCAGCCGGTCCCAGCTTCAACTCCACTGTCAATGTTTTCCACTGTCTTTTAACCCTACTGTGTAGCCCCTCCCTGGGCTCCCCACAACATTACACCCCAGCCTAAAACTGTCTCTCTCCCCATCCACCCTGGGGGTCTCCATTCACCCTCACCATTTTTCTCATGGCTGGTTGTTTTTCTCGTAGTCCCGCTACACTGGTCACTCACCTCAATGTCAATGACCCAGGCATATGTCACTTGGTCTATATAATTCCATTTATACCACGTTTTGTTAGTGGCTACGACGATGTTAGAAACAACAATTTGCTATTAATAGACCGTTTACGGAGCATATGTTGAGTAGGTGTTGCCTATTGCTATTACGTACATTTAGTCTCTGTGTCGCTGATTGGCCCCATGCATTCATCCCACGGTGTTCTTCGTGTGCCTATTCGTCCGTTAAAATCACCCATCACAATAAGTTCATCTGTCTCACTGACATTGTTTAACGTGTCTACAAGTTTATCAAAATACTCGTCTTTGTCTTCATCGCTGTAATTATCGTTACTTTGGGCGTATGTTTGTATAAAAGTTGTTGTTTTATTGCCTTCTTTGATCTTTATTGGTATTGTTCTTTCTGAAATAAATTTAATGTTGATAATGGATTTCGCTTTTTTGGAATGTAATAAACACACAAAAAAACACTCCATATTTAGCCTTCGCTCGCTGATCGACGCCACTCCATATAAGAACGTAACTTTCATGTGTGAATTTTGTGTTCGGCTCCTTTTCCCCTAAAATGACATTACAAAAGCCTGTCAAGAATTACAACTATGTTTTTTCTCTGTCTAGCTTTCAAGTTGTCACAATATATTCGAGGTGTTGTCTTCGAGCTGGAGCGGCTGAAGAACTAACCCGGGAGCTGATTGAATATCAAATGGATATAACAGCAATTCAAGAAATAAGGTGGCCAGGAGAGGGTACTTTAGAGCAAAATGGAATGATTATAATATATGGAGGAAACACCCAAAATAAACATGAATTAGGAACAGGATTTGTCATCAAAAAAGAGTTATGGGGGAACGTTTTAAACTTTAAAGCTTTTAATGACAGGATTAGTAAATTACGAATAAAAGGTAAATGGAAAAATATAACGATGATTAATGTACATGCACCTACTGAAGAGAAAGAAGATGATATTAAAGAAGACTTTTATAATGATCTGGAAGATGTCATAGAAGAAACCCCCAAACAGGACATCCTGATTGTGCTGGGAGACTTCAATGCAAAAATAGGTAGAGAGCAAATTAATAAAACAAAAGTGGCCGGTATGGAAAGCCTACATACAACTTCAAATGATAATGGATGGAGAGTCATCAACCTGGCAGAAGCCAAAGGACTGCAGGTTAGCAGTACCAGACTACAAAGAAAGGATATACACAAACAAACTTGGAAATCATGTGACAAGAGAACCTATAATCAAATAGATCACATTTTAATTAACAACAGAAATGCATCAAACATACAGCAAGTCAGAAGTTATAGAGGAGCTGAGTGCCACAGTGACCACTTCCTCGTTGGAGCAAAATTTAAAATAAAACTTAAGAGAGCTTTCTATACTAAATTACAAAGATTACACCCAACATATAACAGAGAAAAACTGCAAGACATTACAGTCAAAGAGAAATTTACAGATGAAATAAAATGTAAACTTGAAACTCTGCAAAACCCTTTGGAGGAAAGCATTGACCAAACTTGGTTGAACATCAAGAATACAATTCAGTCTACCGCAGAAGAATGTCTCGGTGTGTTAACCACGCATAGAAAGAACAGATGGTTCAATCAAAAATGTGAAGAAGCAGTCATTAGGAAGAAGAATGCCAGACATGTATGGTTAAATGACATCAATAACATCCAAAAGGAAGAGCATTATAGAAATGAATGTAAAGAGGCTACAAAAATAGTCAGACAGCAGAAGCGAGAATATATGAGTAATATAATCAAAGATATGGAAACTAATCACCAGAAAAATGAATCCAGAAAATTTTTTAAAGAACTGAAGTCAATGAAACGAGGGCACCAACAAAACACATATGGTTTAAAAGACAAAAATGGGAATATGATAAATACCAATGAGGAAATGTGCAACACATGGAATGAATATTTTATTGAATTACTAAATTGTGAAGCTCCAAGTAACATTTTCTCACAAGAAGAGGTTCTAACATGCGAACCACAAATTGAAGAACCTACATTTGAAGAAATCCTATATGTAATCACACGACTTAAAAACAATAAGGCAACTGGGACTGATGTAATTGCTGCTGAATTTATAAAGGCAGGTGGCCATGCATTACATCTAAAGCTATACGAACTAATAATAAAAATCTGGAGGACAGAAGAATTACCCCATGACTGGAAAGAGTCATTATTGATACCTATCTTTAAGAAAGGAGACAAGTTCCAATGTGGAAATTATAGAGGAATATCACTACTGTCCACAAGCTATAAGATACTATCCGCAGTATTACTAAATAGACTAAAACCATATTCAGAAGACATATTAGGTGACTACCAGGCGGGTTTTAGACAAAACAGATCAACAATAGATCAGATATTTATCTTACGACAAATAGCCGAGAAACATTGGGAATATAAAAGAGATCTCCATAACATTTTTGTGGATTTTAAAAAGGCTTATGATAGTGTCCATAGGAATAGTCTATGGAATGCTATGCAGGAATTTGGAATACCAAGGAAGTTAATCAACATGACCAGACTATGCATGGAAGATACTTATAATATAGTAACATATAAAGGCAGGAAATCAGACCCCTTCCAAATAACATCTGGCTTGAAACAGGATGATGCACTATCGCCGCTACTCTTCAATCTGGCTCTAGAGAAAGTTGTAAGGAAGGTAAAGGAGGAATGTGATATTGGAGGAACATCCAAGCTGCTTGGTTATGCAGATGATATAGATATTATAGGGCAAAGTGAACAAAAGACATTGGAAATATTGACTCACTTAAAGGAAAAAGCCCAACAGATGGGGCTGGTTATCAACCAAGATAAGACAGAATATATGGTAATTTCAAGAGACGGAATGGCTAGAAACTCTGGCCACATACAAATAGATAATATGACCATTAAAAGAACGGAAACATACAAATACCTGGGTACGATCTTCAACTGCTCCAACATCATAAGGGAAGAAATACAAACTAGAATCAACTCTGGAAATAAGATATACTATGCACTACAACATCTACTAAAATCAAAGGCGCTATCTCGTAACACCAAAATCACAATATACAAAACACTGATCAGACCAGTTGTGCTGTATGGCTCTGAAACCTGGAGTACAACGAAAGGAGACGAAGCCTTCTTACAAACCTTTGAGAACAAAATTTTAAGACGCATCTTTGGACCCATTAGGGATACACAAAGTGGAGAGTGGAAAAGAAGAAGTAACAAAGACATTTATGATCTGTTTAAGTCCCCGCTAATCACTGGTATCATGAAGGCTAATAGACTACAATGGCTGGGGCATATTGAAAGAATGGAAGATAATAGGGAAACAAAACTCGCTTACACTCAGGAAATAAATGACCGTAGACCCCGAGGTAGACCACGAAGGCGGTGGAGAGATAATACATGTACAGACCTACAAGCACTTGGAATCAACGACTGGCAAGAGAAGGTCCACCAGAGAGACGAATGGAGACGGATTGTATTTGCAGCAAAGAACCTCAATGGCTCGGAACGCTGAAGAAGAAGAAGAAGTCTTCTCATAATGTGGTCAAGATATTATGACTGTCCCTTCGGGTGCTGTGATAGTTGTCTTAGTGTCTTAACCTCTTCAAAACGTATAGATTACTCACTTTAGCTGTCCAAGGAATTTTCAGCTATCTTCTATAAAACCGCATCTCTAAAGCTTCCAGGGATGTTTTATTTGTTTATTTGTTTGTTTGTTTATTAAATGCCAAAGACTCACAGCAATATGTTAGAACTGGTTGTATGCAACATGCAATAATTCTTTTTCTATCTTTCAGTGACAAGGATTTATGGCATAAAAGGCTCTTAATTGTACATGATGCACTGTTTGCGTGTCCTACTTTCTTCTTTATATCTGTGATGTTTCTTCCACCTGTTATTACCCCTGTGTCTGTGTGCAGTAATAGGCTTTCATATATTCTAGATCATGACATAATGAGGCAAGCTGGCCTGTTCTCGTCCCAGTGGCCTTTCCTTCCCGGAAATGTGTAAGAAAGTTCCGAAACTTATCAGATACCTGGTTTCATTATGCTGGCCCGACCTAGGGCCATACTGGTGACTTTTCCTTCCCCGAAATTTATAAGAAAGTTCCTAAACTTATCCGATGCCTGGTTTCATTATGCTGGCCCGACCTAGAGCCGTGCTGGTGCTTTTCCTTCCCCGAAGTTTGTAAGAAAGTTCCTAAACTGATCCGATACTTGGGCCGACCTAGAGACGTGCTGGTGGCTTTTCTTTTCCCGAAGTGTGTAAGAAAGTTTCTAAATGTATCCAATACCTGGTGACATGAGTCAGTCCAATCGAAAAATCGACGGACATTAATTCAGAAACTAGTCGGTATTAGTGACGAATAGTCACAGTCATTTTGAAGAAAGGATTCGAACAAATAGACGGCTAAATTTAAGAACCAATCAGATAGCGAGCTCAGGCCACGTGATGGAAGGGTCAAGCGCAGAAAGCCGCAGACAGAAAGTCAGTCTGCTGAGGACTGCCACCGCGGCCATTTCACATAAAACTGAGCCAGAGCCAGAAAGTTGAGATGAGAGCAAAGATATGGACCATCAGGAAAGTTCGACAACGAGCAGGCGATTTAGTTTATTCAGCAACAAACGATAAATGATGGCTAGCAGAGACGCCACAGCAACCAGGCGACTGAGCACACTACACCAAAGCCAGCGAGCCCAGCTGTGTAGTTTGGGCGGCTCGACAGCCTTGTGATGACCGGAGGTCAAGTTGAGCTGTAAGGTCGTAATTAGGTAAGTTACAATCGCTTGTGTCAAAGAATCAAAGTAGCAACTGGTCATGACGAGAGGTCGTGGAGTGTAGGCAGGTCAAGGGCTAGCGGGAACGTGTAACGGTTTAAAGGGCCAGCGTAGCTACAGCTGACTTTTGTTGTTGAGAAAATAAAGATATTTATGTTTTCACTCCACACCTGTGACTCAGCTGTTGTTTACTGTATTCTAAAACACATTGTATTATGACTGCCAACGCAGCTTCCACATACCTCTAACGGCACGTTGGCACCTGGGCCGACCTAGAGCCGTGCTGGTGGCTTTTCTTTCCCCGAAGTTTGTAAGAACGTTCCTGAACTTAATCGATACCTGGTATCATTAGGCTGGGCAAACCCATGACCGTACTAGTCGAACGAAAATAATCCTACTGAGGATTGAAACTGGACCCCTGTATTATCAGACTAGTGCCACATCTGGTATAGTATTATGACTGCAGAAAAGTTATACGGCTTACAATAAGATAAAGAGGAACAAATAGCAGACTGAGAAATATGTGGGATAAATATAGTTTAAAAGCAGATACAGATGGAGTGGGGGAATAAGGATAGGTAGAGAAATAAACAAGAGTGGAGTAGGAGAACAAGATGGGGGAAGAAAAGAAAGATTATGAAGTATTGGAATAGGATGGAGAAGTAGAAGAGATGAACAATTGAAGTAGATGAGAGTAGAAGAAATGAATACTCCGTGAAGAAAATTCGCATACAATTCATTTATCGAATGATAAAAGTAACTCCTTGCTTGAAAGTGATGCATAGCTTTTCGAGTGAAACTGATAATTCTGTCAGTGGGATTTATTACTTTGTTACAATCGGCAACTCTCTATGTGAAGTTAATGTATCTCCCTAGAAGTATGCAATTTCTTCAAAGGGATCGTGTGTCACCGAGTGATACTGATAACTAATTCTTGACTGTAATGTACGAGATAGAGTAAACAAAACATATCCCCGAGTTTGTTTATCGTATATAGATAAGTAGCAATGAATTCATTTATAGACTGCCTTCTTAAGCGGTGTTTCCTTCAGCAACTACACACGTTTGCAAACGTTTACAAAATTGTAGAGAATACACATGATATCCGTTCTTTGAAACCTCTTTAAACTGCATTGGCATATTGGTGAATACGTCCTCAGAATTCTTGAATAGCTGCTTTTTTAGAGACAATTGAGAGGAGTTAAGGTAGGAAAAATTATATGCCGTGCCAAGTCGGGTGGATATGGAGGGTGTTCCAGGGCGATTTCATTGTGCGTTACGACGTACTGTTTCATTGTCATGCAACACACTGCTACTGGTTTCTTTCCATTGTTTTACGAAAACGCTTGAGATCTACAGAAACGTATACTTTCTTAATTGCGGTGCCACCTTAAGCACATTAAAAAGTTTTAGGGTGACTTATCAAGCTAAACCCAAAACCTGACATTTGGCGTCTGTCAATCAAGGGCTATGTAAACTACCGTAATATAGCGTTCACCGGTCTCCCTGGTCTATAGGTTAAACGACTTTCTCAGTAATCTCGTATACTCTCGTAAGTAACGTGACGTTGCGCGAGAATTGGTAGCGGTTCTCTCCGCGTCGGTAACTTACGGGGTATGTGAGCCGGTCGCTCAGAAAGCAATGGCAAACCAGTGAGGGTAGTCTTGCCTAGTACATCAACAGCAGCTGAAAAATGCTGATGTTAACTGCAACGTCCTGTAAGGGATATGCAAATATATATATATATATATATATATATATATATATATATATATATATATATATATATATATACACACACACACACACACACATATATAGCTTTCACAGCAGACCTCTATCAATTTAGTTCGAGAGTAAATGGGAAGGTCGAACAGCAATGTTGCTTCGTCAATGTTACTACTGACCACCACTATTTCCAAGATGTCAGTTGGAATGGAACACACAAAGGTGACAGTTTGGATCCACAGACAGGGTCCTATAACTGCAGAGAATGATGTCATAGGGCTAGGGCTGGACAGGCACATAACCGATGCGATATAGATGAACATCGCAATTTGCAGATTCATTGTTGATTCTCTATTCAACCAGAGTACAGCATTACACGGTGTACTCAGGACAACTTTCTCAGAGCCACGGCCAAGCTTTTACATTGAACGAAACACGTTCAAGCGTCAGGAACACTACACACGTCTCTCTCTCTCTCTCTCTCTCTCTCTCTCTCTCTCTCTCTCTCTCTCTCTCTCTCTCTCTCTCTATCGCTTCGTCATTGGAATACTGCGACTTAACCAGGTCTTCATCATTCAACATGTCCTTTGCAGAGCGTCGCTCTCATCATGGCATGCCCCAAAATATTCACGATCCTTTGACATTTCTCCTGCCAGATACCAAATTGTCTTCAATGTCCTGTATTTATTTTCGTACACTTCGTGCTGGTCGTCTCCAGTCATATGTTTCGCTTTCAACTTTCAACTCAAGCGAATTCCATACACATGGTACTGCGTCTAGTGCAATGGACTCATTATTTCTTTCCTTTTCCAAGACGTGATGCTGTTTATGACGCGATTTTTTCCTTCTCGTTCCGCCGTATTCTACCTCCCCCCCTCCCCGCGCTATACCATTCAGTTTCAAAAACCCCAATTTTCTTCCACGAAAAATAGTCAAAATGGTTTCAAAATTGTCTATGACTCACATCTTATGTTGCCACACTAAAGATGCATGTCTTAAACAATCACTTTAATTTGTTTACTGTTTATATTTTTTTTACTGTAGAATTCTAATACTATTGAACCTTCGCACTGCTATGCCTACTTCTAATACTGTCGAACCTTTCCACTGCTATGCCTACTTCTAATACTGTTGAACCTTTGTACGGCTATGCCTACTTCTAATACTGTTGAACCGTCGCACTGCTATGTCTACTTCTAATACTGTCGAACCTTTCCACTGCTATGCCTACTTCTAATACTGTTGAACCTTTCCACTGCTATGCCTACTTCTAATACTGTCGAACCTTTCCACTGCTATGCCTACTTCTAATACTGTTGAACCTTTCCACTGCTATGCCTACTTCTAATACTGTCGAACCTTTCCACTGCTATGTCTACTTCTAATACTGTTGAACCTTTGTACGGCTATGCCTACTTCTAATACTGTTGAACCGTCGCACTGCTATGTCTACTTCTAATACTGTCGAACCTTTCCACTGCTATGCCTACTTCTAATACTGTTGAACCTTTCCACTGCTATGCCTACTTCTAATACTGTCGAACCTTTCCACTGCTATGCCTACTTCTAATACTGTTGAACCTTTGTACGGCTATGTCTACTTCTAATACTGTTGAACATTTGCACTGCTATATCTACTTCTAATACTTTTGAACCTTCGCACTGCTATGTCTACTTCTAATACTGTTGAACCTTTCCACTGCTATGTCTACTTCTAATACTGTTGAACCTTTGTACGGCTATGTCTACTTCTAATACTGTTGAACCGTCGCACTGCTATGTCTACTTCTAATACTGTTGAACCTTTGTACGGCTATGTCTACTTCTAATACTGTTGAACATTTGCACTGCTATATCTACTTCTAATACTTTTGAACCTTCGCACTGCTATGTCTACTTCTAATACTGTTGAACATTTCCACTGCTATGTCTACTTCTAATACTGTTGAACCTTCGCACTGCTATGTCTACTTCTAATACTGTCGAACCTTTGTACGGTTATGTCTACTTCTAATACTGTCGAACCTTTCCACTGCTATGTCTACTTCTAATATTATTGAACCTTTGCACTGCTATATCTACTTCTAATACTGTTGAACATTTGCACGGCTATGTCTACTTCTAATACTGTCGAACCTTTGTACTGCTGTGCCTACTTCAACGTCGGAGTTCTGCTGAACTGTCCCCCATTGATATTTCGAACATTCCCGAATGTATGCGATTGTGGAGCCAAGATTTCAACGTTTGCGCTACTTCTATGCCTTCATTGTAGATTGTTGTTTTTGGTTGTCATAAATTTGTGTCTGTGATATTAATCTTTTGTTTAACACCAGGAAACGTAATTAAACATCTCCCCCACATAACATTTCAGCCTGAGATTGCACGTGACAGAGATCCACTAACTTACAAGACCGTTAATTTGTAACATCTTCTTAAAGTCCATGCCGTGTGTCTTTGGTGACCATGTCTGGTCACATTCTTCTGTCTCGTATACTGGTAACCTTCTTATAGTCCAAGCCGTGTGTCTTTGATGATCATGTCTCTTCACAGTCTACTGTCTCGTCCAGTGTTGCCATTTTGACGCTTTTCGCATCAAATTTAGTTTTTTTCCCCAAATCATTTAGTGCCCAAATGTTGCATTTAGCGCGGCCGCGCGAATTTGATGCTTCACATTTTTTGGGGGTGCTTTTTGGTGCTTTTTTTTGGGGGGGTGGGTAATAATTACTTTAAAAATCATTTTGGGAACACTAAAAAGCCGAATTTTAACTGAAGCGAGGGAGTAAAACAGTCTTAGTACATTACCGTTCAATATTCAAGAAATTTAACTCCATTTAATACGATTTAGTTGAAGTGAGCGACTGCAACGCGCAGACAATATGCAGTGCGTTAAAAGATTGTTAAAACAAGAATGGACTTGAGTTGCAAAGACTCATTGCACTCGGCACTGACAATGCATCTGTCATGACAGGTGTAAACAATGGAGTATATACAAAATGAAAAACCGAAGTTCCTCATCTGGTACTAGTTAGTGTATGCCATTCCCTTCAGCTGGCAGTGTCACAAGCTGCAGCTGCTTGTCTGCCCAGGAACATAGAGTTCATGATTAGAAAAACATATAACTGATTTTCTCACTCAAGTTTACGTCAAGCAAAGTACAGGGAGTATTTTGCTTCAATAAATGATGGACAACATCCGCTGAAGGTTATTCAATTAAGCCATACACGACGGATGTCCATTCAGTCTGCCATTGTCAGAATATTGCTGCAGTGGGTCGAGCTCAGAACTCATTTTGATATAGCAAGACTCAGCGAGCGCTGTTATACAGCAGAACTTCTACATTCTATGTTTAGCGACATGAAAAAATATGTGTATCTCATATTTCTCCAGGGGCGTCACTAGGGGGGTGCGGGTGGTGCGGGCCGCACCGGGTGACACCATCAAGGGGTGACACCAAAATAAAAAAAATTGCAAATTTGACAAAGCAGACATAGCTCTGTCTAGTCGGGTTTCATAACCGTTCATTGTTAATTTTAGAAATTTTAATGTTAAATAACAAAAATTTAACTTTGTCCGAGTTTGTCGAAGTTCTTTATTTATGTTTTACCTGAAGTATTGAAGTTATATTGTTCAATTTGTTTTCTTTCTTATGTCCTTATTAACTTTTTGACTTATTTTACAAACATTACTATATGCGATTATATATGGTACAGGAACACTCGGAAGAAGACCATGGTGAAAGTCTAGAGGGGTGACACCAATAGTTTACCGCACTGGGTGACACCAACCCCAGTGACGCCACTGTATTTCTCAAGCATAGTCTTGGAGAAGTTCAAAGTGTGAATGATAAATTCGAAGCAGATCCAACAAAACTACTCAGCGATCTTGTCCAACTCACTGATTCTATCAGTTCAAAGATTGCTATTCCTGGGGGGAAAAATTACAGAAAGTGATGCTATTCAATATTATTTAGATCCTAATCCCAATCTAGTTTATGAGTTTGAGAAAGAAATAGCAGGCTACCAGTTTCCTGATAAGAAAGAAAGACGCGGAAGGTGCATCCAGTTTTTAATAGAGCTGTTGATACAGCTGCGTTTACGTTTGCCCGATATCGTTCGAGTGTTGCAGTCCATGTCATGTCTTAGTGGAAGTGAATGTCTACAGCCAATGAAGCCCTGTATATTGGATCTTGCTAAAATGTTTGTAGAAGATGCAGCTACTCTCAGGCGCATCGATTTCCAGTGGAGAAAACTTCATCATATGCAGTGGACACAAACCTCTGACACACTTGGACTGTGGGCAGAAATAGCCTTATACAGAGATGCCGCCGGTGAACATCCTTTCCAAGTTTTTACAGATTTAGCTTTAACTGTGCTCATGTTACCTCATTCTAATGCCGAATTGGTGCGTATTTTCAGTCAGATGGGAGTTATAATATCAAAATTGCGGAACAGACTGAGCATAAAGAGTTTGACAGCTGTTTTGACTATTAGATATGGAATAAAAAGATATGGCAAATGCTGTAATGATTATTAACTACCCAAGGATATTCTACGAAAAATTGGATCACAGGAGGCATATACACGTTTCTTTCAATCATCATCATCATCATTATCATCATCAATTATAGGAGACCTCAGGAAAATACCATTAAAGACAAATTCAAACAAGAAATTAAAAAAAAACAAAAAACTACTACTTAAGAACATCCCTAATGATTACTCAAGCCTAGATAAGGAATTAACAATGTTCAAGGCTACCATACTCGATAAACTGGAAAATAAATGTTGAACAAAGAAAGTAGTGCAGGACAAAAGATTAAGAACAGCTTGATGGAACAACGAAGTTAAAGATAGCGTATTCAGAAAGAAGGTAGCGTTCAAAAAATGTATCACAACTAAATCTGAACAAGACTATTTTACTTATAGAATAGCACGACGAAATGCCAAATGAACAATTAGAGCATCTAAAGATGAATCAAGGAGAATATACGGTGAACAGATGGCGGCCCTTAGCAAAGACTGCCCAACAGAATTTTATAAACGTGTCACCACAATGAGAAACAGAGATACATGCTACAACCCAGCCGCCATCATAAATAGCAAGAGAGGTATACCAATATTTAATCCACAACAAAGACTAGAACGGTGGGCAGAATACTTCCAAGGACGACTTAATAACATAGAAAACCTTACTTTTGTGCCTAAAAGCCATGGAAAACAAGATCCAAACATTATCCCTGTAGAAGTCAAATCAGTTACACAGAAAAGTCCTAAAACAAAGCACCGGTTCCGGATGCAATCAACACAGAATCTATTCAGGCATGTGAGAAAACAGGAGTCAAATGGTTGACAAGACTTTATTATATAGTATTAGTTAGTTAGTCGACAGATCATCCTCAGTGCACATCGAATCATTCAGTCCATAAGTGCTCGGATCCCCTCCTCAGCAAATCTCGCAGCGTGTAGCGTCTCACGACACCAGTTCTGTGTTGGTTAAGCATCTTCTTTGGCTTCCTGCGTAGTGTTCTTGTTTGGCAACACCTCTTTTAATTTAATATAGTATTGGAAGAAAGAAAATTCCCAGACGATTGGTAACAAGCAATAATAGTACCAATATGGAAAAAGAAAGGCAATATGAGAGAGTGCCAAACATACAGAGGTATATCACTCCTGAGCCATATAGGGAAAATGTACGCAAAACTATTGGAACAAAGAGCTAGACCTATATTTGAACAACAGTTAAGCAAAGTGTAATTCGGTTTCCGGAAAGGTAAAAGTTGCTCTGATGCACTATTCACACTTAGAAAAATATGTGAAAAAGGCCATCGAATATAGTGGCCAGCAGAATATTATGTTTGTAGATCAGGAAAAGGCTTTGGATAGAGTAGACAGATATAAATTATGGACCATCCTTAAAGATTACGAGACACAAGGACAATTACTAGAAAACATCATAGCCATATACCACTGGAGCCGAAGTGCAGTAAGAAAACAAGAAGGTATATCAGATATGTTCACAGTCAATACAGGAGTGAGACAGGAAGGTGTGCTCTCTCCTTTGCTATTTAATATCTACATGGACAGAATATCCAAAGAAGCAAGCCTTGACAGAACAGATTCAACAAATTTAGAACCCTTTACTTCAGATGAAACAACTGATCCACATGCAATGCTTGCTTGCTTGCTTGCGTTCGTTGGCTTGAGCTCCAACGCGAAGTCCTGTATGTCGGATGAAGGCATCCTGTTGTCCAACATCAGTGTGATGTCATACAGGACCTGAGTTTTGCGTGAGTATCCGTTGTCCCATGTCTGGCTTATTGGTGTGCAGACTGGTGGTTCCTCGCCGTACAGGCAGACACTCTCCGACTTCGGAGGAATCGGCGATCCTACTGACTTTAGCCAGGACCCCGAAGGGACCTGTTGCCCAGGACGCTCGACGAGGACGCGTCAATAGGTCTTGGCCAGTATATAACCCGGCCCTGGTGCCTTGGAAACACCTCTGCGTCCCATCCACATGCAATAAATGAACTTCTATTTGTAGACGATCAGTGTATGTTTTATAGCGACGAGGGCAGACTGCAAAATCACATTAATAATCTGAGTTCAACATGCAGCAGATACAATATGAGTATAAATACATCAAAAACCGAAGTAATGCAAGTTAGCAGATCGCCGGGCCCACTAAGTATACAAATAAATAGCACAACTCTGAAACAAGTTAAAGAATTCAAATATCTTGGAAGTATGATCACAGAAGATGGCAGATTGGACAGATAAATCGAAATCAGATGTCAAAAAGCTAGTGCACTTACATATCAACTATCACCCTTACTGATACATCCAAATATACCCATGCCTGCAAAACGACAGAAAATAAACAGCATATTCACAACACATCATATGATACCAATTTCAAACTCGAACATCATAAAAAATCACACTTACGCAAAATCAACACCTGTGAGATGAGATACCTGAAGAGAGTTGCCAACTTAACATTCCGATACCGAGTAAGAAATGATGTTATCAGAGAGACAGTGGGATCAACATCCTGTGCCACATTTACTGAAAGACAGATGATCAAGTGGTTTGGGCATCTGGTTAGAATGCAACACCAACAACTACCATCACTGGCCTTACATCAAAGATCATCTGCGACGAGACCACGAGGACGTCCAAGAAGAAAATGAATTTACGACATCAAAGGCATTGTACAATCACACGGAATGACACTTTCCAATGCCACCCATCGGGCGCTGGTGCGCCAATTATTCCTCGCCACGACGCTTGACTGCAAAAGTGGAAGATGATGATGATGATGACTGTAGGGTGTCAACACATGAATAGATACATAACGTCGGAAATCGCAAGATGTGGGACTTGATGACGACTACTGCATATCCCGTTGGTAGTATCTACCATGGAACTACCTACAACATGTTCTATATCTTATCTTTATTCAGTCTTCCCATGTGCTCCCTAGCCATCTTGAGATTTTTAAGTCTCTCACGGACGTCTCTAATTAACCCTCCAAGAATTTTTCTACATAATCGTTAGGCTACATCTTAACATCTTGAAACATTTACTCTATCAAGAACTGACCACATTTAAACTCTTCTTACAGCAAAATCTTCTACACTTCTTTGTGAAGCCAGCTAGCCGTTTGAACATCCCTTCTCGCAGAATGTTCATAATCATTCACCAGACTCCCCGTGTACGGAAAACCGCCCTTGTCTGTCCAGAGTAAAGCCGTTATGTGTTTGATATATCAACATGAGCCGTATCTGCTTTCGTTTGTTCCCCGACGAACGCTGATTGAATCTCTCCAAACTAATCAATGTAATAATGTCGCTATACCGACTTGTTTTTCTATTACATTTCCTTCTTGTAGATTTTTATTTCTAATCAGTATGTTTATCACACTGTGTCATCTTAACATCCGTAACGCAATAATGGTAGCATATTTTTATGCTGTATTATTTAAACTATACAATAACAAAAATAAGAAGTATTTCACGTGTGAATAGTTATTCAAGAATCAATGTATAATAGACGTACAGATTCAATTATCGTTGTTTTTTTAACATTGATGTTTTTATTGCATGCGACCATCTTGTTTCTCCGTTCTTAGGTACGCTATAATTAGGAATTATAGAAGTGTTTAAGCGTGTTGTATAGACGGAGGGAAGGATGAACAGACAAATATGCATCCTTACAAACAGACAAACTGACAGGCAGGTAAGCAAGCAGGCAGGCTGTTAGACACACAGACAAACCGACCGACCGAACGACCTACGGATTAGTAGACAGGCATGCTGAAAGACAGACACGCACATAGACAAGCACGCAGGCCGACCGACCGACCGACCGATCCACCCACCAACCGACCGACCATCAGGTAGACAGGCAGACGGACATGAGAGGACAGGACAGGACGGGACAGAGAGAGAGAGAGAGAGAGAGAGAGAGAGAGAGTGACAGAGAGAGAGAGAGAGAGAGAGAGAGAGACGGACGGATGGGCAGGCAGACATAGACAGACAGACAGACAGACAGACAGACAGACAGACAGACAGACAGACAGACAGACAGACAGACAGACAGACGGACGGACGGACGGACGGACGGACGGACGGACAGGCAGGCAGGCAGGCTGGCAGACAATAAAGGAAATACACAGGCGTGAAATCACATCATGTGGTATGAGATGCATAAGAAATTCAGCTGGAAAACCAAGATGAAACAGCGAGACAAATGAGAAACTAAAAACAAGTGTAGGGATACCACAGCGTCTGTTTCCCCACTTCCCTGTTATGTATCTCTTTATAATCATCGTTGTCTGACAAGTTTGTCTATTTAGGTGCCCGAGATGTATTACTATGTAGGGTTTTTTTTTTTTCACCGTTATACTCTTCTTGGCGTCTGTAAAGAAAGGAGACTTCTGAAAGTCAGCTCTAGTAATCTGTAAAGAAAGTAAACTTCTGAAAGTCAATTCTGATAATCTAAGCAAGGAGGTTTAAAGACAATACGAACGCCTTCATTGCACCTGATGCTATCCCATATTGCATGGTCACCTTTCCACAGGACGGGCAGTCAAAAGCGTCCCACAGCTCACGATCTCCGTAGCTCCAGATACGACCCCCGGAAACATTTCACTCGTGATCTGAAGGCCGCAACCCAAAAACGAACCCACAAGGTTCAGAAGGGGAACTCAGAGGGGGGGGGGGGGGGGGGGGGGGAAGGAGGGAGTAAGCCATTGCAGTATAAAATGAAATACATACTGGGGCCCTCAGAATGCCTGGAGGGTAAGGGGGAGGGTGGGGGGGGGGATTGCAGTATAAAATGAAATACATGCTGGGGACCTTAGAACTCAAGGTGGCTCCATTGCAGTAGACAATAAAATACATGCTGGGGACCTCAGAACGCCAGGCGGACCCATTGCTGTAGACAATAAAATACATGCTGGGGACCTCAGAACGCCAGGCGGACCCATTGCTGTAGACAATAAAATACATGCTGGGGACCTCAGAACGCCAGGCGGACCCATTGCTGTAGACAATAAAATACATGCTGGGGACTCAGAACGCCAGTCGCTTAAAAAAGTCGCTTAAAAGTCGACAGGGTCGTTTCATTGCACCGGGTTTTATCCCATATGGTTCGGTCTCTTTCCGCAGCACGGAAAGCATCGCACAAAGCATGAACTCCGTAGCTTTTAGCGACGACCCACAGGAGTCTCCGAAACATTTAACTCGTAAACCGTAGGACGCGGCCCGGAATCGAACCCACAACCTTCGGAGCACGAGTCAAACGGCTTGACCACTTCGCCACAGAGACTCCTCACGCCAGGCGGCCCCATTGCGGTAGACAATAAAATACATGCTTGGGACCTCAGAACGCCGGGCGGACGCTTTGCAGTAGACAATAAAATACATGCTGGGGACCTCAGAACCCCGGGCGGACCCATTGCAGTAGACAATAAAATACTTGCTGGGGACATCAGAACGCCAGGCGGACCCATTGCAGTAGACAATAAAATACTTGCTGGGGACCTCATTACATTCTTTATACAAAACTGATTTTGTCAACCGAGTAACGGAGTCAAGAAACGAAACCAGAATCTTTATAACGCCAGGCAGACCGCTTGACCACTTGACCACAGACACCGCCATTATCCCATCTAGCTCAGTCTCTCTCTCCGCAGAGCAATTAACCACCTGCCGAGACCCTAGCACAGTGCACGAACTCCGTAGCCCGGACATGTGCTTATAAGTTGATGTAAGGCAATGGGACGAAATTCGCAATCACCAATCACACACACGCTCACAAAATGTCGCATTTTCTGTGCGGGACGTTGCGATAAATTCAGGTTGACTTTCTGGGCAATTTAACATTCAATAGTTTGCCATATCTTTCTGAATGAGAAGTAAACGTTTAAAGTTCAGCTGACCAGTGTGTGGACTGACCCCACCATTATGCCCTCAGAGCACTGGAAGTTTCAGCAATATACCTTACCAATGTATGGCTGCTTGTGATTTAATAGACAATATTTACGTTCTATAGATTGTCACTGCCCGTTCTAGCTGGCTAGGAATTAAACTGCATACTCCGTTATCCCGTTTATTCACGTAGGATAACGCAGCGTGCGAGAATTGGAAGTGGTTCTCGCCGAGTTGGTGACTTACGGGATAAGTGAGCCAGCCGCTCAGAAAGCAATGGTAAACTACTCTTGCCAAGAAATCAACAACTGGGGTAAAATGCTGGTGTTGACAGCGATGTCCTGCAAAGGATATGCGGAGAAAAAAAAAGATTGTCACTGCTTTCTGAACAACGGATGCCTATACTATAGAAACCAACGCAAGGTGTCTGCTTCCAAATCGTCTGCAACTGGTTTTCAACTCTCGACTCACTATCTCGGGAAATTGTGAAACGCGGTCACTGCCCATAAGTCACGGCTCCGGCAATGGAAAACTATTCATTCATGCATTCATTCAGTAGCAGAACCTTGCTCCCATAACAACCTTCCTGAAAACTTCTCGGTCATAAGCAAGATGTCCCGCGTCCGATACACCCATCTGGAGATCATCCGCCACATCCTGTACCCTCTTCTCCTTCCTCTTCCTCTCTTCCCAGGCTTATGCCCCTTCATTATTATTCTCTCCAAACTTTCACAGGGTTTCAAGTGACCAAAATATTTCAAGTTTCTTTGTTTTATCGTCCTTAATAGCCAGACTTCTTCAATATTGAGCTCTTAAAATATGGATTCATTTGTTCTTTTCTTTATCCAAGATATAACCCGTCTGTAACATTTATATTCAAAGGTATTTATGCGCTTTTCAGCTTGTTAGTAAATCTCCAATTCTGACAGGCGTATGTTGCAATGGGATAGATGCATGCTATGGAACGTAAAATTACCTGGAAAATCAAACTTCGGTTGATTGCAAAGTCCAGCAAAGGATATGTAAAGGTTTGTTGTTTTTTTTTCTGGGGGGGGGGGGGGGAGGGACGGGAAAACGGGGGGAGGTGGGGAGGGCTCACACGACTGCATTAATCAATGGCTCCGTTATGTACACTTAGGAAGAAAAAATAAATATCATTTTATGGATGAAAAATAGCAATTCCAGGGAGAAAGAAACAAGAAATATCATTTTACGGATGAGAAATAACAACTCGAGGGAAATATAATATAAACATTGTCTGTGTTGTGTTTTATTCATCAGTTGAGAAAGATTCAAACAACATAATTATATATATACATTCGGCAATGTGCCGTTTCGTGTTAATATGTTGGAATCATAATGAGGGCAGACAAGAGTGATATCGTGTTCACACAAAGTATTATGTCTGGTTATGAACGTACGGAGGGATGGATGGTGAAACATTTTTCTGGGTTCTACAGCAGAGTTAGAAGAGTTTATGATGTCAGAGTGTTTTATATGTGGCCAGCTCCTGCCAGGGTAAATATTCGCAGATGTCAAGATGTCTTATTGTTGAATAGAGCAATTACTCGGGCGACGGGCAGATACGACGAGGAGAGGCGTGGAAAGTAATAGAAGAGGAGCTGAGAAAGCAAGAAAGCAAAAAGATAAAGAAATAGCATAGGAAAATAAAACGCTGAGAAAAAAAAGTCGGTATGTGAAATAAGGACGGAGAGTGATATAACTGCGAGTTATTTAGTTGCATATCCTTTACAGGACGTCGCAGACAACCCCATCAATTTCTTGAATGTTTGTGATTTCTTGGTAAGTTTATGTTCACTATATTGCCATTGCTTTCTTGAACGACAGTCACTCATACTATTGTATTAAAACCAACGCTAGACGTCTGCTTCTAAATCTTAAAATAAAATTAATTTGATTTGATTTGATTTGATTTCTTCAACAGCTGTGTTTTGAACGCGGTATGCGGGATTACGAAATACATTCGCAACCCCTTAGCCATATGGCGGGCTGGGAGAGACATGGAAAGCAGAAGAGGATAAGAAGAAATATGAGGAAGCAAGAAGACGTTAAGCGGTAGAATACAGGGCATAGGAAGAGAGGAGGCTGGGTATACCAGGGAGTTGAAGAGAGGACTCGATGTACAAAGAAAAGGCGAAAATAAGAACAGGAGAGTCAAGCTGGAGTGGTGGAAACAGTAAAATTAGAACAAACAACAGAACGAACCACCAAATGAACGAAATAGCTAACGAATTGTATTTTCACAAGACGACAAATTTTGGCACGCAGACCCGACTTACATGTGGCCCTTCCTCATCTTTTAAAATTAACTGTATGTTCCGTGTGACCAGCGTGAAAACGGTCAATGTACGGAACAGAGTGCAGTTGTGGGGTCAAGAAGGTTAATCAAAACGTCCAGCAAAGACGACCGTCTCAGGACATTTAAGATCTTAGACAAGCTGGTGCCAATGTCATTCAGGAGCAAACGGCTAGAATTTGTTAAGGAGACAGTTAACAAAGGGAAATACAAAACAGTCTAACGACGTTTCGTGGAGACGCATATTTAACTGGTCAATGATTAACTGCATTCTCACGGGTGTAAATGAACGATCCAATATATAGAGGAGGGACATACTGTCCAGGGAACAGTGAGACTTGAGCAAGTTAAGGAAAAACTTGGTATAGAGTGAGAAGTGAGGAATCGGCAGTTGAGTGAAGACTGTCTGTACACCCAGGGAGCCGATCAGACCCTGTAGTTGGTTACCGTCGAGCAAAGCAAGGGTAGTATGGCATGTGGTAATGGAGTCGGAAATGTGGTCCGTTTATGTGGTTGTATTTCCTTATATAGGGAGTTATACCGCCCTCCCCCAGCGAACCCTCTCAAACGTTTTTTTTTAATTTGGTGGGTTTTTTGGTACTCTCGATTGACTACATTTCCGGTCCATGGGTGGCAGATGTGTGTCTCCAAGGGCAACCGGGCACGCTTCCGGTGTTGGGAGTTTTAAAAAGTCAAACTTGATTAAAAAGTATTTTTAATAACCGTGTTGTGTGTGTGTGTGTGTGTGTGTGTGTGTGTGTGTGTGTGTGTGTGTGTGTGTGTGTGTGTGTGTGTGTGTGTGTACTTGGGTTCGCCGACGTGAGGGCTGGGAGCGTAGGGGAAAGGGACCTAGTCCTACTAATAGACAAACCCACATCCACTATAAGGAAATTAAGATTGGTGATCAGCCAGGCACCTGCCCAGAAAAGTGCAGTAAAGCATTACGACTCTTTGATCTTAGGCAAAATGACGGTAGACTATGTCAATGAGTAGATCAGGCATTTTCAACTTTCGGAAAAAAACTGAGGCGAGACTATGGTTACTAATTCTATATAGGGTAGATTAGCATAAATAATAAACACGTAATATCATAAAACATTGTCTTATTTCTAATGGGGTTAACAATAAATACTAGGCTCATAATTATACAATCAATTGAAATAACATAATTAGTGAATTGTGCGTAATAAATGACAAATGTTCCTACTTTGCATAAGCTTGGATGAGATATTTCTGTATTTGACCAATATTTTAAATACTTTGTCTATCATATTTTCTTATTTGACTGTTGAAGTGGTACATAGAAGCTGTACTTCTGTCTGGCTGTGAAGTGTGGCACTGAGTGGACAAGATGTAAAACATATACTGGCATTTAAAATATGTTTCTGGAGAAATTTATAAGGACCCGTATGGATACATAGAGAGGTAATGAAAGTGTAGATGTTTAATTTGCTACGTGATAACGTCGCTGGTTATGACATGTCATGTTACATGTGTTGCTTCAGGTTGAGTCAGGACAGTTTGTTGTGTTCGTGTGTAATATTATACAACTGTTAACATGCACAGACCGGTCTCTGTGGCTAAGGGCTTGCGAACGCGGTTTGTGAGCCCGTATACCCGGGTTCGAAACACGGCGGTGCTGGTTTTTTCGAAAAAGGTATAGGGGCCGGTCGTTCAGAAAGCAATGGCAAACTACTGAACGTAACACTTGCCTAGTACCTCAACAGCAGCTGAAAAAATGCTGGTGTTGACTGCAACGTCCCGTAAGGGATACGCAACACAAACATGCACTAGCCACTCGTCGCTCTATGACCCGATAGCTGATACGTACAGATACGTCTTCCTCGACTAGCATTGGTGATAACATCTCTCATATTTGACAGACGTAATCGGACACTGTGATAACTTGGATATAGCTGTGTATACTACAATCGACCGTGTCTTATGTTTATTGATGCGGGTGTGTTCTTTGGTATTACACGGTGGACCACCCTAACGGATATAGAAAAGAGAGAATGGCAACCATTTTAGCCTTCAGATGCAATGTTGACTATGTAGTGGAATCACGCCAATACATGGTGATCATCATGAGTTATGTCCCCTGGCTCGACAGCCGACAGGACAACCATTTTCTATAGTATCCGGATTAACCACCTGTATCGGATGTACTCTTACACATATGACCGGCTGCAACGCCTTTTGTGACAGGTTCTAGCCATTAACCAAGTATGATCGGCTGCGACGCCATCTTTTACTGGCTTTAGCCAGTGAGGATGTGTACTAGATGTATCCCTTATAAATGTGACAGGATGCAGCGCCAATTTTTGACCGACTTTAGCCAGTGAGGACGTGTTCCACAAGTATCGTTATGCATGTCACCGGAAGCACCACCATCTTTGCCCGGCATTAGCCAGTGAGCAGTGTAGTGGGTGCACGCTTTACATGTGATCGGAAAATCGCCATCTTTCACCACTCGTAGCTATTACCCCTGTGTCTCGAGTGTATCGTTATGCATGTGATCCGGTGTATGTAACTCCTCCACTTGGTCCAATTGTAGCCATTACCTACGTGTCCGGATGTATTCCTTAGATACGCGCCCAGTTGACTGGTTGTACATCATCACACAGCCTAAGCACGATTCTTGTATCTCTATCACTTCATCATTGGTCTGATGAATGTTTTTAAGTCTCATCAACTACAAACAGTAATAATCGCCATTATAATATATAAACGGTTACTTTACAATGTATATAGCTGAAAATAAATCCAAGGACTTCTGACGATCGGATCTGTAAATATGCATCGAAATTATTAATGGTAGACCGCCTAACCCATGCCGCCATATTTACTTTTCACTTCACACATCAAGAATAATATTTTTCAATATTACTTTTTAATAATTAAAGATTTACGTTTTTAACTACACAAAACCAGAAGAAATTATTTATCCTACTACATGAGATATGAAAATGCAGCTTCTTAATGCTTGTTGTGCTGACATATAAGCGATATAAGAAAGTATTTTGGGTTCAGATGTGAACCTATATACGCCTCGATAGCGACATTTCATACTACTAACATTCACACATATGTGATATTTATGTAAAACTATCGAAATTGAATCACGCACATGTGATTAAAGACATGCCAGACCTCTTGTTACTTTTACAAGATACCTGGGTGTTGTGATAACATTGATTTCTGTATGTCTCTTTTATCACTATCGGATGCACAATTTTTTACGCTTTTGCGAGATCACTGCAAACTAAATACAGACTTGTCAACATCCATGCATACTCGCGGGTTTTGTCTTTCGAGACGCAACATTTCTGACATACATTGAAGTTATATGTTCACATTTATCTATCTTTAAGCAGTGTTTACATAATTGGCGCCAAAAAAAAATTGAATAAGAATATTTGTTTACATTTTAGCGATGTGTTCATGCCATTCAGCACAGTTTAAAACCACTATATTCCATATTTCACTACCGTACGTTAAATCTATCGCGAGCTAAATTCCATTACCTCTTCTCAGTTATGTGCAAAAAGATGTTTACTAGAGACATCATGGGATAAATTAGTTCTAATTTGCGCAAGGGAAATAACTCGCGTTATTATAATGATTTTATATTTTATCATTTATTACACACAATTCACTAATTATGTTATTTCATTTGATTGTATAATTATGAGCCTAATATTTAACGTTAAACCCATTAGAAATAAGAAAATTGTATATGTCATTACGTGTTTATTATTTATGCTAATCTACCCTATATAGAATTAATAACCATAATCTCGCCTCAGTCTTTTTTTCCTAAAGTTGAAAATGCCGGATTTACTCATTGACATTGTCTATCATCCTATTGGCTAAGATCAAAGTGTCGTATTGCCTTTACTGCACTTGGTCTGGCTGATCAGCAATCTTCATATCCTCACAGTAGGTTTGGGTTTGATGCTACCCCACCCCCTCTGGGGGAAAAGGCTAATAGTAGGACTAAGGGCCCATTTCCCTATGTCCCCAGCCCTTACGTCGGCCTACCCCGTATACACACACAAGCACACACACACACACACACACACACACACACACACACACACGAGTGTTTTTTTTAAATTACTTTTTAATAAAGTTTGACTTGTCAAAACTCTCAAAACCGTAAGCGTGCCCGGTCGCTCCTAGAGACAGACATCTGCCACCCATGGAACGGAAGTACAGTTCACCGAAAGTACCAAAACCCCTCCAAATTAAAAAAATGAGATCCACTTTTGAGGGGGTCCACTGGAGGGCGATATAACTCACAGTATAAGAAATACGACCAGCAGACCACATAAACAGACCACATTTCCAACTCCATTATCACATGACATACTACTAAGTTTCTGGTGTAACGGTTTATTCCACTGTCGCGGAAAGGCTGTAGAGGGCAGTGTTAGATTCCTATTTAGCCCGAGAAGAAATATGTACACTGATTGTTCCTGGAAGAATGTATTTCATTGTGTTCGTCTAGAAGTAATAAATATATTCTGTGTGTGCTGAACGGAATTCGTTAAGGACTACCAGTTGTTGATAAGTAGTCCGGTATAGCTAATGAAAGTGTTTCACATATATCATTGATCCATTATGCACTCATAACTGTCAAAACAGACATAAAAATGTTAGTTGCATATCCATTACAGGACGTAGCAGTCAACCCCAACATTTTGTGGCTGTTCCTGACTCATGGGCGAGTTTACGTTCAGTATGTTCAATAGTTTGCCATTGCTTTCTGATCAACCGGCACTGATACTATTTCATAAAAACCAATTTAAGGCGGTCTGTTGCCAAATAGCCCACCTCTGTGTGTTTCGAACGCGGGTATGCGGGATTACGAACTGCGTCAGTAACTCGCCACGGAGCTGGCCAAAACAGACATACGCTGGACATAAACATAGTCGTTTCTAAATTGTTGCAAAAGATTGTGACATTCTATATTATGCATGTTTAGTGAACGTAGCCACATAAATAATTTATGAGCGCTGAGTATATATACAAAATATGCGCGCGCGCACACACACACACACACACACACACACACACACACACACACACAGAGCCAATCAGTCAGGTAAGCAGGCGGACATGAAGAAAGACATACATGCGTGCGCACGATCACACACATACACTCGATAAGTCGAAGTACACATTTCTGAGTGGAAATGATATAATTACAAGCAGAGCTGATAACTTAAATCGTATAATTCACAACTCTTCGAGTACCATACTTGACTTCTTGTTTGAACGAACACACTGTCTGCGGCAATAGATAACTTCTCTAGAGATTTAACTAACTCCAAGAGTCAAATTCGTAATTTCCCGTACCAAGTACTTCAGGAACCTGTTCACGCGTCTTGAAGGGTATCGTGCATATGGTGATGGTCCAATATTTGTATAGACCAATCGTCACTTTTTGGAACAGCTACACGTGTTGTGATCTTCCTTCCAAGCAGCTGTGTCTATGTCAACATTGTTTTCTCTCGCCTGATGATGAAGTCTTTCATTACTTCCTGCTTGAATATCAATCATTCCCAGTAGCGAATTCTTCACTGCAATACCCATAACATGTTGCTTTTTTTCGGCCTGCCCTCTACCCTTCCAAAAAAAAACAACAACGTGTAATTGTTTTCCCTGGGTGACCCTTCCTCAGCGAGGCGAGTCTCCTGCAGGCCAGCAATATCAATGTTAAGACGATTGAGATCGGCATCGTTTTTCTCACATCGTCAAAATTGGTCAAGTTAGTGGAAAATCCTGGACACATGATTCTTACATTCCAGGTTGCAAGCCGTAGCTTGATGTTTCTATTTATCTTTTGATTAGTACCTGGTGCATTGGTTTTACAGCCTACGATTCAGTTTTTGTCCTAGCCCCAAGCACCCTTTGAAGCAGGCAGGCTGTTGCGAATCAGCATCCATTGGCAGGGAGCTTCCCAGCTTGAACGGGCGGTAGCTGATCAGTGACACCTGTAGGTGTCTCCCATCGTCAGAGGCAACGCGTGTCTACGCCAATTGACAGGAACTTATAACCGGTAACAGTTGCCTCTCGCTTTGATTCCGAGACCGGTTAAGACCAGGGATGGAGTTATTGCCTCTCCATAGCACAAAGCATGGGCTAAAATATAGAGACCATGTGTTGCCCATGCAGCATGATCCCTTTTTCGGCCTGCCTAGTTCACTCCAGAGGAAAGGTAAGACCTATGCATCAGAAACAAGACAAGCTCCAGAAGCTGCCGGATCAGAAAAACAATGCTCTAACTTAAATATTGAGCACAACCCACTACTGGCAACGCTGATCGCACTCTGGTATGAACCTAAGGCCTATCCACGTCAATATGGAAGCACTATACTCGAGTTTCGCTCTCGTTTGAGCTCGTCAGTATGTCACCGTCCTAGATCTCTAGGGGAATGAAACTCGGGCTCATACAGGCAACAAACTCCGTTCATATGCAATCTAACATCATTTATTATTATTATGTTACAGTAAGCTGGCGAAGAGAGTTTTCGCAAGCCAGCAATATGTAAGTTGCATATCACAGGAGTTTACAATAAACATAATTATCACAACAACTCTATCAGCTATCTAACATATGCATAAGACCCCTAAATACACTTGGGTCTAAACTATCAAGTCCCCCTTAAGGTAAGCCCTGTTGCTTCCTCGATGTCCAGTCCGTGTCTGCCTTTCCACACGTGTCGCCATCCGACACGGGTGGTAACTCTCTCTGAGTTTCTCGTGGATCCCGCAATCGGCGGGCCCCATCGGTGTCCACGGGGCTGTGGACACACTGACCGGTCCTTCGAGAAGGC
This sequence comes from Cepaea hortensis, assembly GCA_963921405.1. NCBI lineage: Eukaryota > Metazoa > Mollusca > Gastropoda > Stylommatophora > Helicidae > Cepaea > Cepaea hortensis. Next base: position 88,448,750 of record OY992883.1, on the reverse strand, counting down.
TCTGGATTATTCGAGCCTTCGAGTGACTCGGTTCTTTCCCTTTTGCTGGAGTTCTATCCCTTCGCTAGTCTCTCTTACTTTTCTGTTGGTACCGCCCCTATGTGAGGCTGTGACAGGAGTCCCCCTCCCCCCTGCTTTGATGGGTTATTATATGGTAATTAGTTCTGTACTAATTCTGTCACAGGATCACATAAAGTCGGTGTTTGTAGTTTGGTGGATAGTAACTTGGCAACCTACACATCTGCATCAACAACTCATGTATTCTCCCATACACCACTTCAAGATGATTGCTGAAGAGGTCTCTCTTTTCTATGTTCTTAAACATGCTTATCTGACCGAAGTTCCGTGACGTTTCCAGTTGTTCTTACAACCGCGCCCTTCTCACGTATCCATATGATACCAAGATATAAAACTCTGTGTAAGAGAGTTTTAACAAGACAAATGTCTTGGCTATTTAAGTACACTGTCGTGAAATGCCGCCTTAACATCCCAGAATATTTTTCTCGGTCTCCAAATTTGAGAGGCCAAATTGAGAAAGAATGAATTAATCATGCTACTCCACGGCTATCTAGTCGTGAGGTAAGATTATTCACAAAAAGCCTCTAGCCATGACGTAAGCTTGCAGATGGCAAGTAAAATGGGATACTTGAGATGAACACAACTAGATAATTTAAATTAGTCTACACCTTGGAAAACTGCTGACCCAGACGGGCTATGACACCACACAGACACATTGGCACCTTCTCGTCCAGGTAGACCCTGGCTGAATCAACAATGAACTGGGCCAGTGAGTGAAATAAAACCACCCAGGCGTGAACAACATTGACACAGGGAGTGATAATAGCCCCAGGGCGGTAAACAAGCCCCGTCCACTCTGACTGGCAGACTCAGGAATGTGTGAAAACAGATCTGATAAGGCAATTAACACTGGGCCTGTAGACTTTGTACCAGACAGAGAGGAGCAAGGTGTGGTGGCCAGGTTGCAGTGATAAGTGCAATTACCGTCCGGTGGAGATAAGAAGAATTTATGATGGGAATGCCAAGGAGATAATACTGTCTGCTTGACTCAGCTTAAATAAGGGTCCCTAGCCTGTTTTATGTTAGATTAAGTCTGACTTCAGAACAGGTAGGCAGCCAGCTCAATGTTTGGTAGTCATATGTATGATTCTTATGTTGCTAGATTTAACTAGGAGAATTATTTCTTAGTAACTAGTCAGTCTATATCGGACATAGGTTATTTCAATAAATATCATTGTCTAAGTATACTTTTAGGTGTCTTGGTAGATGCTTGTCATTTCTTTGTACACTACCCTAGTTGCCTTTTGGTGTGTGCATTTGTTGTACAGAATATAGTCAACTGACTATTTATTTAATTCTTACAACAGCAGTAACTAAGTGGTGATCAAACCGGGCAGCTCAGCGAATATGGCTGGTCTGTGGGGTAACTTCAATTAGACTTGTTGTATATCTCATTTTGTAGCTATACAATATTAGTACTCATTAATAATGCCTGATGCTATTATGTTGAGTATCATTAGATGTCCATCTTGAAGTAATATAATGTTTACGGATATGTTGGATGTATGTATGTGTAATTTCATAACCTAACTAGTGCATTATGCTATGATGTTAAAGTATCATAATATGTCTAGTTTAATCAATATGTTTATGTGTATTGGATGTTTGATATATTGATTTGTCATATGCAAACCTACCAATATGAAGTGTTATGCTATTGTCTGCGTATTGGCCCATTGGCCAATGATTGTGTTGGAAGCAGAGGTGTAATGGTACAGACATTGCTCACAATTGGTATATGGTGCTAAACCTTTTTCATCATATGGTGGAGGGTAATTCACGGAAGTCTGGCACAGCTACTGGTCCCGGCTTGTAAGCCCGGATGATCAGGCATTATTATAATACCATTACCGACCCTGTGAGCTGCTAAACTAACTTTGGACGGAGCGGCTGTACGACACAGAATTTCTGTATTAGCGACATGGACATGGGGCGGCAGAAATGTAATCATTACAGGCGTGTGAGACAATTGAAAAAGCCCGTCCCAGACTAAAGACAGTAGGGGGAAGGAGGATGGTGAACACAGTAGAGCTGGAAGATAAACTTGGCCAGACTGGTCATTGTATATGTTTGTGTTATGATATGTTTTAATTAGGATTGCGCTGATGTAGAACTGATATAACACATTCTTGACTTCTTTCAAGCTCTCACAAGGAGCACCTATGTTGTAGATCTCAAGGACGAGTGAAGACTAGGAGTGTCAGGACTGACAGGATCGTCAGAATACCGGCAAGCTGTTTCTTTTGTGTGTGTCTACTGGAGAGTGGGGATCTGGACCACAGATCCAGATAGATCGAGTAACAAGTAAAAGTTACGTAATGTTTGTCATCAATATCAATATGTATATGATTTCATCATCCTAATATTGACAATCATCCTATGTCTATTATTATGATTAATAAATAGATGTTGTAGTATTGTAACTCATAGTTCGGTCGTTATATTTTAATTCCAATTGTGCATACGTGTTGTGTGTGTACATTGGTGGGGGTTCACTTACTTACCAAGGAAGGGAGCAGTCAGGGAGAAAAACCTGTACTGAGATAGTCGTCTATATTCATATATTTAGACTTAAACATCTATCTTAGCTAAACTTCTCTTTCCCATTCCTTGGCGAATATTCAGCACAGTTCATTTCATTTTGTAACGAGCCACTTGGAGCTGTAGTTGGATATTCAGGGCTTAATCTATAGTTCAGCCATATAGATTTTGTCCATAGTCAGTTTCTGACTATTTGGGGTTGCTCACCAGTAACTAATACTTTCACCTAGCCGGTGGGGCACCCCGACTTCTGACATACACTTGCAAATCTTGTCTTGCGTGTGTATTTCGATACATTTTTACTTCCGTATGTTGTATGTTGCTGAATATGTAGTTATGCTGTTGTTTTATCACATCTGACTACGTGTGTTCCTGTTGGCTTGTTAGTGTATTGACTGATATGTTGCTGTTTCTAATAAAGTGACTGTATTTTAATTGTTAGTGTTCAGTTTTGAGTTTGTATAAAGTGTGTGCTCACTGTGTGGTTTAACTCCAAGCGTCACGAGTTGGTATATCCTTTGTCATGAATTACCCAATCTGTGTAATACATGATCGGGGCATTCCAAACAGTGGCGCTTAGATGTAGTGTATTCAATACTAAACATGTATCAACAATTGAGACAGGTAATACATTTTTACATGAAAGACGCAGACAAATTAAAATAAATACGTTTTGAGTACAATTTGTCCGCTCAGTATATCGCTCTCTCATTTAATTCATTCACTCTGTCATTCATACCTCTTTCATACAAAATAGTATTTTGTTAAAATATACAAATAAAGTTAAGGTAAGTCTTACTGCCCTTAGAAAAAACGGGTTAGGCGATATGTTCCCTTTACGGTAACAAGTACTTTTTGTACGTGTAATCAAAAAGTGGTTTATACCTTAAATAGAAAAAATTTTATAGGAAGAATATTTCACCTATTAGTGAAAATACCTGTAATATTATGGTAGAAAATATACAAGTTACAGGTTGACATATTTTATATATATATAATTAAATACAAGTGTAATACATATTAACTAATAGTAAATTAATTAACTAACTAACTAACTCCAACGACGATGTGTGTGTTGTCCTCCTGTTGTCCGTGTGTCGTGCCATCAATGTTAGCAGTTAATATAGCTGTCCTTTGCATGTTGTAATCGACGTAGTTCTATTCCGGCTGTTTGCGACGTTTCTTAGCAATAGCGAGTATGCAGTGTTCTTAATCTTTACAAGATGACTGTCAGTTCACTGGTTGAAATCACTTCACAGATATTATATATCGCTCGGATTGTTTTTCGAGCCTTGGCCATTGGTAATATGGCTTAATACACTATAGGGTTCTCAAAGTTTCATGTTCGTGAGTGTTATCAGTAGACTATTCACTCGGTTCAAGTTTCATGTTCGTGCGTGTTATAAGTAGGTTCTTCATTTGGGTGTTGATACTTCTGGATGAAAGTTCTATAGTAGGTGTAGAGGTACACTGTTATATGGTAGGTGTAGCGGTGCACTGTTCTATGCAACAGACTAAAATATCACAGCTTATTATATGGCGAATGATTAATGTGCCTAGTGCTAGTCTGCTGGTGCATTAGTTTGCCGTGACAATATGTCCGCAATAATATTATCAGTACCTTTGATGTGGCGGATTTCAAAGTCGAAATCTTGAAGAAGAAGACACCATCTTGATAATCGATGATTCTTGGGCACACCTTGCTTAAGTACCAGCAGTGGCGAATTGTCGGTTAAAACAACAAAATGCGAACCTAAGAGGAACTTAGATAACCGACGCATACAAAAAAGTAGACTTAATGCCTCCAACTCAACTGTGGAATAATGGATCTCAGCCTTTTTAAGCTTCCGGTTGACATAGAGTATCGGATGTCTTACGCCTTGATATTCCTGCATCAGGCATCCTCCAATTGCGATAGCACTCGAATCTGTGGTCAGAATAAAAGGTATATCTATGTTTGGTAATTTTAATACGGGTGGGTTAGAAAAAATTGATTTCAATTTGCACATTACATCCTCTAAGCGGATACTCTTACAAATTTTTCTGGATGATCTTTTGTCAACAGATTAGAAAAAACTGATGTGAGTTCCGCCCAGTTTGGTATAAACTTGGCATAATAGTTTATGAGACCTAACAGGCTTCTAACCTGTTTCTTTGTAGTTGGAACTTCTAGGTTGAGAATTTTTGATACGATTCTATCATCTGTCAATAGCTTGCCTTCGGAAATCCTATGACCTAAGAAGTCTATTTCTTTATAGCCTATTTCAACCTTGGAAGGTTTGATAGTAAGTCCAAAGAGAAGGATTTGATTAAAGACTTGTTGGAGTGTACGTAAGTGAGAAGTCATGTCTGAAGAATGGATACATATATCATCAATATATGATTGCACGTCCTTGATGCCGTGCAATAGCAGTCTAGTTAACCTGGCAAATTTGGCGGGAGCGTTCTTGAGACCAAATGGAAGATATCTCCATTCGTACAGACCAAGTGGAGTAGCGAATGCTGTTATATGCCTTGAAGAGGGAGATAGTGGTACTTGCCAGTAACCTTTAGCTAAACCAAGCTTAGAAAATAAGGATGATTAAGACATATTCAAAATGAGGTCTTCACAGCTGTTCATTGGCTCAGCATCTGTCGTGGTTATAGTATTTAATTTTCTGTAATCTATGCATAACCGAATAGTTTGGGCCTTCTTTTTCACCAGGACAATTGGCGAAGAGTACTGGGAAACAGATTTCTGTATTATTTTATTTTTTTCTAAGTCCAAAATTTCTTTGTCTAAATTTGCTCTATAATGTAAAGGAATTGAATATGGTCTACATTTGATAGGCGTTAGATCTGTCAACACAATTGAATGTGTTATTTTGTCAGTCTGTCCAGGTTTGTTTGAGAAGATAGTTTTATAGTCGTTAAGAAGAGACAAAAAGTCTTGTCGTTGCTGTTGTGTCACAGTGTCAGAGATTTGTATGTCCTTCATCGTACTGTCGTCGTTCATAATTGGTACTGGAATTTCTGTATTGTCTACGTCCGTCTGATTTATTACTGACGCTACTGTTTGTAAATTGTCTTCAATGGTATTGTCGTCGTCGTCGAGACTAATAGTTGTCAATGTGTCGTTAAATTGGTCGTCCATGTCATTATCCCATATTGTCGGTACTGTGAATATGTTTTCGTCGTCTTCGTTGTCACAAGAATGAGTCGTTAATGATGCTTCGTTTGTCGAGGTGTCATTCAGTCGGGTAATTGTCGTTTCGTTTTCGTTGTCCTTCTTGTCAGTCTGGTTATTGTCATCTGTTATCTGCTTCTGCTTGTTCGTGTCACTGTCCTTTCTAGAATAGTACGGTTTTAACATATTTACATGGAATATTTTCAACTTTCCATTCAAAGAAATTTCGTAGTCAACTTCCGAAATCCTTCTTACAACTTTAAATGGTCCCTGCCAAGAGGTTGATAGCAAATCTCTCTTGTCAGGTAGTAATAGTAAAATATCTTGATTTGGTTGTTATACAATCGTTTTTGCCCCTTTGTTGGCGTACTGCCTGTACCTAAAACCTTTCTCCTGTAATGATGTTCTGGCCAGTATACAGGATCTAATGATTTTGTCGCTGGTGTCAGTGACCAAATCATAGGTGGAAACTGGTAATTGGGTGTTTACGGGTTGTGATATTATATCTTTGTAAATAGTGAGAGGTCCTCTTGGGTTCGCTCCGTATATCAATTCAAATGGAGAGAACCCCGTACTTGATTGTGGGACTTCTCTGTATGCGAACAGCACCGTTGGGAGAAGTATATCCCAATCGGCTGGATTATCAGCTGTCACTTTGGATAACATATGTTTTAGGTCCCCATTTAATTTTTCGCAAATTCCATTTGTGGCCGGTCGATAGGGACTTGTAAAACATTGTTTTTTGCCTAGTAACTTAGTTACCGATTGAGTGGCATTAGATATGAATTGCGTTCCTCTATCCGACATTATCTTCTCCGGAAAGCCAAAACGGGAGAATATCTGTAATAATACGTCCGTCACATCCTTAGAGGAGATAGATTTTAATGGAATCATTTCTGCCCACCTCGAACACAAATCAACGAGTGTAAAAATGTATCTATTTCCTTTGTTTGAGATGAGGTTCAAAGGACCTACTAAATCAACCGCCACGATTTGAAATGGTCTCGAGGCAGTTGTGGTTGATTGAATTTCTGCGTAGGGTTTTTTCCTTTTTTGATTAATTTCTCACAGGTATCACATGATTTACAGTGGGTTTTTAATGTCTTGGCAAAATTTAGGCCAATAAAATTGGCTCAGGACTCTGGCCCTTGTTTTTTCATAACCCATATGACCTCCGAAAGGTGAGTCATGGGCTATATGTAGGACTTTCTCACGATGTGACTGAGGTAGAACCACTTGCTGTATCGTGGTTTGATCTCTGGTATATAATCTCGTTAGAATATTGTTATTTAGTCTAAATGTCCAAGAAGCGTTTTTCGTCAATTTTGGCTTTAATCCTACTAATCGAAAGTATTGCGAAAGGGTTGGATCTGGTTTTTGTTCTTCTATAAGCTCGGTGGTGGTAATATTGGGTGAAATGATATGTAGCGACTCCTGAAGTTGGTCGTTGTGGGTTTTGTGTGTCATTTGTCTTGTTACTATATTAGTGTATTGTGTGTGTTGTTGCACATTTACAGGCTCAATATTTTGTGGATCGATGGCGTCCTCAGTTCGAGGTGTTAATTTGATGGTATCATTGAAAGATTCAACCGCCCCAGTATTCTGCACTTCTGTGAATTCGTTTCGAATTCCGTCATCGGTTGTCTCCCTTGTGCTTTTGGCAGTTTGAGACAAGCACGCATGGTTTTTCATTTTGGAACCACTGTTCAGTTTTTTGATACAGTTTTTCTGTTCCCATTCTCTGATTTCTTGTTCAGAGCAAGATTTTATGTTGGGAAGATTCCCAAGGATGATTTCAGCGGCAGGATTTTCTAGTACTGCGCATAGCACTTGTCCTGATATAAAAGGTGTCCGAATTTCGGCAAGTGCTAGGGGGTATCTTTCGATAGTGCCTGCGAATGTGCGACATGTTACGTATTTGTGTGTGTAGTCTTTGTCATTAACTAATGTTTTCTTAATTCCACAAAGAGTCGCGCCGGAATCGCGTATTAATGTATATTGTTTGTTATTAACAAAACCTGTTGCAAACTTTAACTTGCCTGTTGATGTTAAGGCTGCGTTGGCCATTTCGTTAGAAACTGGGATTGTGTGGCCGCATAACAAAGTTGTATCAAGCTGAAATTTTATACAGGTGTTACATGTGTCATCAGTGATGTTGTTAATGATTTCTACTGCATTACCTAACTCACTCGTACTTTCATTCTGGATGCCGCATTCGTTCTGTTGTTCAATTTCTTCATCTGAGGATGTGTCTATTAATGCGGCATTAGCCTGCTTCATCATCTTTCGTCCGTCACAGCGGGCTGAATAGTGCCCAAAGCTCGCACAAAAATAACATTTGACTGCTCTCTGATATGCGTTCCTTTTGTTCTTTTGCTTTTCCACCATCATTTGCAGATGATGTGGATAATTTGGTGATTTGTCACACATCGCGTCCTCTTCGTGTCTCAGATGACAATACTGGCACATTACTGGCTTTGTGAACTTAGAGCGTTGTTTGAACCTATTTTCATTTGGTTTTGAATATTTGGTGTTTGTAACCGCTGCTGTTTCATTTTGGCTCATATTCAACTGAAAAATATCGCGGTTCGCTGTAAAATATGCGCTCCCCTTATTTTCTATTTCTTGAATAGTTTTACAATCCATTTGTCTCAAAAATTTAGAAAAAGGTGTTGGTATTGTGCTAATAATTTTGTCAATTATAATTAGCTCCTTCAGTTTATCATGGTTGTTATTTGTTTTTGCTGAGGTTATCCATTTTGTACAAATATCTTGGACTGTAGACACGTAGTCTATGAAAGTTTGGTTAGGCAATGGGGTTAATTTGGAGAACTGTAGTTGATAGCCTGCTGTATCTAGTGAAAAATGTTGTAGTATTCTTTGTTTCAAATAGTCGTAATCTTTCCTCATGTCTTGTGGAACTGTCTCTATCACTTTTAAGGGCTCTAAAGCTAAATTTCTCATCAGAATAAATGACCAGTCGACTTTTGCGACGTTATGATAAGTCATCAAGCACTCAAAGTTCTCTAAGTATGCGCTGATTGAATCTCCTGAACAAAACGGCTTTACTAGGCCTTTATATTTGTTGTATTTTTGTTCATCTTCTTTACTTCTAATTTTGTTTACTGACATTTCTAAGTTGGAATCAATTTCCATTTGTTTCAGTTTTATCTGTGTTTCTGCACTTAATTGGGCTTGCTTGGTCGCAACTTCGAGCTCCATTTGCATCTTCTTCTCTTGAGCCTGCAGTTGCATTTTCTTTTCTTCCGCTTCCATTTGCATCTTTCTTTCCTCAGCTTCCAGTTGCATTTTCTTTTCTTTAGCTTCCATTTGCATCTGCATCTTTTACTCTTCTCTTTCTGCTTGCATCTTTTTCTCCTCTCTTTCTGCTTGCATCTTTTTCTCTTCTCTTTCTGCTTGCATATTTTTCTCTTCCCTCTCTATTGCTCTGTCTTCTCGTGCAATATTTTCTGAATGTGTCTTTTGTGCCCATTCTGAAAGTTTCTCCTCAATATATCCTAACCTAATACCTAATTCGATGCACTGTTCTAATGTTGACATCTTGTATTTTAGTTATTGTTCTCTTTCTTGAAATTAAATCCCTTTGAAATTAGTTTGGGTGTACAAAAGTTGGTTATCCCCCTTAATGTTTACATTCAAATTTACACGAGCAGGTTTACTTGGTTATGAGAGTAGCATATACATAAAAATCAATACGAAGAAAAAATGTTACATCAATGAATCATGGGTGAGTATCGCTTAGGGACATAATGAGCATGAAATGAAACTCATCTTATTTTTCCTGATCTCTCGACTGTAGTCTTGTTGTGCTTTCCTGTTATCTCGCCACTGCTGGAGTGCAGGTTACATACACACGATATTTCGCGGAACAATCTGATGTTGGAATCAAAAAAATTAGTAACAGTCAATGTAATTGTCACAGTCATGTCAATGTCAAATTTTATGAACATCAGTATACATTCAAATATCAAATATTTTTGTAGAGGGACTATAATAGCGCATTCACAGATAATATGATGATAGCTGCAAAGTTTTTGACTTTGTCATGTATGATATATATATATATATATATATATATATATATATATATATATATATATATATATATATATATATATTTTTTTTTTTTTTTTTTTTTTTTTTTTTTTTTTTTTTTAACTTGGCAAAACCAAGAGCTGTCTGGAAGTAAAGCTTCTGATTGCCAAAACCGGCTTGCCCCCAAATAGCCTGCCACCGTCCTAGATCTCTAGGGGAATGAAACTCGGGCTCATACAGGCAACAAACTCCGTTCATATGCAATCTAACATCATTTATTATTATTATGTTACAGTAAGCTGGCGAAGAGAGTTTTCGCAAGCCAGCAATCTGTAAGTTGCATATCACAGGAGTTTACAATAAACATAATTATCACAACAACTCTATCAGCTATCTAACATATGCATAAGACCCCTAAATACACTTGGGTCTAAATTATCAAGTCCCCCTTAAGGTAAGCCCTGTTGCTTCCTCGATGTCCAGTCCGTGTCTGCCTTTCCACACGTGTCGCCATCCGACACGGGTGGTAACTCTCTCTGAGTTTCTCGTGGATCCCGCAATCCGCGGGCCCCATCGGTGTCCACGGGGCTGTGGACACACTGACCGGTCCTTCGAGAAGGCTCTGGATTATTCGAGCCTTCGAGTGACTCGGTTCTTTCCCTTTTGCTGGAGTTCTATCCCTTCGCTAGTCTCTCTTACTTTTCTGTTGGTACCGCCCCTATGTGAGGCTGTGACATAGTAGTGCATATCCCTGACCGGATCCGGAAACAAGCCCCGGATTACTGGCGTGTGAAGCGGGTGTGTAACCACGCGGCTCACGCTGGACACGCCAAATTATCATAACAGAATACCACAACGTCACCCATCGTAGGCTATGCTCAAGATTGCCCAATCGCCGCGACTGACGTCCGTCAATCGATGTGGACCCGAACGATCAGGACTTCTCACTGGCAAGGAACACCAGGCCTCCTAAAATCCAGTGAGCAGTAATCAAATTGATTATTTGGTTGTTTCGGGATTTGAAATTTAAATATTGAGCACAACCCACTACTGGCAACGCTGATCGCACTCTGGTATGAACCTAAGGCCTGTCCACGTCAATATGGAAGCATTATACTCGAGTTTCGCTCTCGTTTGAGCTCATCAGTAGTGCATATCCTTGACCGGATCCGGAAACAAGCCCCGGATCACTAGCGTGTGAAGCGGGTGTATAACCACGCGGCACACGCTGGACACGCCAAATTATCACAACAGAATACCTCAACGTCACCCATCGTAGGCTATGCTCAAGATTCTAGACCTGCTGTCAACCAAGGCCTAGGGCCCGGTCTGCCCTGCCATGATACTTTGTCTTTAGGTTGCATTTACTCGCACCAGGATAAGGTTTGTACCCTCCCATTTGCGCTCTTCCGCCCGAAGCCGTTCTACTACTACTACTACTACTACTACTACTACTATTACTACTACTACTACTACTACTACTACTACTACTACTAATACTACGAATACTACTACTATTACTACTAGTTGTCACAGACCCACGGTACTACCTAGTATAGCCTAGGCCAGTACTGACTAGACACTGGACATGAGAGACAGGCTAGTGACAGGTACTGCAGTGTAGTACGAACGAACTAACGAACGGACGGACTTTATTTTCAAAGGGTAACAAATTGGGCACGCATTGGGTCTTACATTCGGCCATTACAATCACTCATCTTTCGTTCATCAACAATGCATAATATTTTCACACAGGAAAAAAAAAAACATTGTCAAATGAATGTTGTAAACATAAACAATGCATATTACCATGTTATGAGACACATACCCCAACCACCCAACCATACCTCATCCACCCACATATCCCCCACCCAACCACACAAACACCCCCAGGCACATATATATATATATGCCCCACCCATCCTCCACCCACACATCCCACACCTACATACACGCCGAACCTACACACATCTGCCACCCACCACACATTCCCTACCCACACATACACCCCCAGGCACACATACATGCACCCGCCCACTCATCACCCACTCACACATCCCTCACCTACACACATCTCCCCACGCACACACATGCTCTACCCATCCCGTAACCGTTCAACACACACCCACCCACATATCTTCCACCACGCACGCACAAACCCCCATCCACCCAGTCAAACACATCCCCCAACCACAGTCCCTCACCCACACACACACACATATCCCTGCCAACCCAAACATCACGCACCTACCGACACACAAAACTAGCACCCATCCACACATTCCGCACTTTCACACAACCCCCACCCACACAATCTCCCCCACCCACCCACACATCCCGTACCCCCACACACACACACATCCCCCAACCTATACACACTCACCCACCCACCCACACATCCTCCACCCACCTAGCAGCGACAGGTTGACAGGTGTACAAAGAAAAGTCAGGACTGTTTACGCCTAGTGCAGGTGAACTTGTAACTCGAGCCAGACCCGTGTCTATCGAACCACGCCAGGTGACACCAGATTCACGGCATGTAGGAATCCGTGATCCGGATGAGCGGACCTAAATATGACAGACGGGTTTAGACTAGCGACACGGACGGACGTAGGGTTGTGGCTGTGATTCCCGAATGTATCGTTTGAAAGCAGGATTAAATGAGCTTGTAGATACGATTATGAATGAAATGGCGAGCCTGAATAGCGAGTGCGTGCTGACAGTCAGTTAATGCTTTGTACATATAGTGAGGGTGTGATAACGATGTTACGATTTCCACAGTGATTGTTACGTGTTTGTAAAACGCAGTCTCTGCGAGATTGTGCTATTGTGCGTTACGACAGATTAAAGTGTATTATATTGCAACAGCTGTTCGTTTGAGTGCTATCCTGTATGCATGCAATTGTTTACCTCTGTTTCAGACTTCCAGCCAAGATTTATAAGAGTGTGAGAACATGACACTACTGCTACTACTTTTTTATTTTTCATTTACCCAGTGGAACACAGACCCTAAACTAACTCACGCTAAGCTCTTGATTTATTGGATTTTGCAACTACAGTTGTTTACTAGATGAGTTAGACTGCCTCAAGCCAACCCTCCTTGGTCATCTCTGACAGCATGCAAGCCCAAGTAACAGTGTTGTTATTCTTTGCTTCATTAATGGATTCCGGTTAACGCGCGGGCGAATCGTTGTTGTGGTCTCTGTCATCGGCCCATAGAGAATTTTCTTTGGAACACTTTCAGCTGGCATACGGTATACTCCAAGGTGCACTCTTTAGGACGAATGTTTTGGAAAAGTCTGGTGTATCTGTTCTCATCCTCAAGATCACTGGTCGATCCAAAGGAGTGGCACTACAAATACAGTCTTGTATCAACGATATGGCAGCGGTTGCCAGACAAAGGTTGATATTAACCACAGATTGCCTTCATCACCATTAAAAGTCAAGTTCCTGGTCTTCACGTGGAGCAACTGGTTAACCTAATAGGAGAATGAGCGCCTAAACCAGACTGTTCTTTTTTTCGTATATCCTTTACAGGGCTTTACAGTGTGAACACCAGCATTTTTTCAGCTGCTGTTGTCTTGGCAAATTTTACGTTCAGTAGTTTGCCATTGCTTTCTGTACGACTGGCTCACATACCTCAGTAAATAATCAGCACGACGCGATCCGCTGCCGAATCTTGCGCAGCTGTGTTTCGTGCGTGAGTATACGGGATTACGAACAACGTCCTTAAACCTTCTCCATGGAGCCCGACCAGACTGTTCTGGATATGTATTTATTTAAGTACATACGTGTGTGCGTAGATACGTATCTAAACACGAGTAAGACCAGTCTACAACAGCAAAATGGTGCAGGAGACGGAGATACCAGCTAAGACGCACACGACAGCATGGAAACGGCATGGACATATATACATGTAAAATGTTATGGTATCCGCTCTCTGATGGATTCTAAGGCAGGTACAGTACCGAGCCGTATGTCTCGGAATGGTCCAACCACAATTAATGGGTCAGATCTTCTGGCCTAGAGAAATAACAAAAATTGCAGATAAAAACAGTCAATTTTAGACGGAAAAAAATGAAAACGTTTATACAAGAGACAACATTGCAGATATAAACAGTCCATTTTAGATGAATGAAAGATGAAGTCTCATTGCCTTGGGATCTACATTCTCGGATTTATCCTTGGGGTTTACTACTGAAGCCTCCCCCGTGTACAGGTATCAAGTCAAGGCAACTGGGATTTGCAATTCAAGAGTTTACCTTCTACCAGTAAGACTACCAGCCAAGGTTGAATTTTCACATCTTCCAAAAGACATTGGATATTTGAAGGCTGCAGAGAGGTAAATATCTGGATGGTTTGGCCACATGGCATGGTCGAGACAAGAACACTGAGCTGATCACGACTCTGTTTATCGTGTGAGATGGCGAAACATAACCGCCCCCGCTTATCGACATGGCACATGTTGATGATGAAGGCGACAGTGACACGTCTCTGGCCCACTATCTTGTAAGTAGAAGAAATGTATGCAGGTGTCGGATAAATAGTTGATGGCTCAACCCCAAAGAGATCAAGGATCCAGAGGTCCTCTTTCTCAATGTGATCCAGCCCGTTAAAATTAATTTAGCTGTGATTTGAGACCATTAAATAGAGTTTTGGAGAACCAAGGAATACCTCAAGGAAAAAATTAAATTTTTACTGAGTATCCCAAATGTCCTTATGGATGATTCCTTGCCTCTCCTCTACCAACTAAATAATTAATCTAGGGTAATTGCTTACAACAATTTTACTATGACAAGAGAACTCTCAAAAGAGAAAATAACCCTTACTTTTCATCATTTAATATACATATTAATGGATTTGTAGCTTATACATATATTAACATACAACAAGAAATACAGTACAATTACAATATTATGGGCATATTAGTCTCTTAACTAAGTATCTATCTCCTGGCTGTGCCACTGTATCATACATGGTCCTCAAAGTTGCATCCGTTCTTAATTATAAATATTGGACCTCTTCTGCTGGCCTAATCTAATCTGTGGAAAGAAACTGGGTACACCCTGGTTGATTTCCCATCCAGTTCTTGGATCTCGATAGCTTTCAGTGTAGAATATTCCGAAGAGTTCTTTTATATACTTTTTTCGGTTTGAGTTAATCTTTTGGCTCACTGTGTTTCTTCCACCTATACCTAGGGAAAAGGATATTTAATACCTGTCCTGGAAAGGTGGTGAAAATTGGCAGGAAGTTGCTGTGGAATAGTATTTGGCCTCACTATATAAGCTGCCTCACACAGTTAAGTGGCTATTGCATTCAGTCAAGCTGCTACAACTACTTTCACAAAGTGCTGCATTCACAAAGTCAGGTCTGGATAATGACCACTACCTGAAATTTTAGCATCCATCATAAATCTAAAAATCTCAGCAATATGAACATCAGAACTGAAATGTTCTATATTTTTCTCAAGAACATCACAAAGAAAATACCTAAAAGAATTGTGATCCTAGGAAAATAAACAGTGGAAGGTAAAGAGTCTTGGTGCTCTCAAATAGTTATCCACAATATAATTGATTGCTCTCCATTCCATCTTCCATTATATGGTGTTCAAGGTTTTGACTAGCAGATGTGCAGTTTCATCTTCACCTAAGCCTGTCCTCAGGTCTACCGGTTAAGTAATATCTTGATTGATTTGGAATTGACACTATGTTCCTATCCCATTCTATTCCTAGTTAATTCTCTTCTTCATCTTTTTCTATTCAAGAAAAAGGGTTTCATACATTAAGGGCTTTTAAAAATCAGTTCGCATTTCAATGAGTATTTGCTTATAAACAATATAAGTACATTATGGTATTATTCTTGTATAGCCTTCAAGTGCATTCTTCTTCATTAAATGCTTCAAGTGAGAAGTTTTCTTCCATTCTCATGGATGTAATATTTATTATCATCATCATCAACATCATGGTTTTTATAATCATTACATCATCATCATGATTACATTATTATCATTACCATCATCATGGTTTCCTTATATCATTGTAATTACAATCATTATCATTATTATCATGCTTATAACATTAGAAATCATTACATCATTCTAACATTATCATAATAATAATTATTACATCAGTATCATTAT
Organism: Cepaea hortensis; assembly: GCA_963921405.1. Taxonomy (NCBI): domain Eukaryota; kingdom Metazoa; phylum Mollusca; class Gastropoda; order Stylommatophora; family Helicidae; genus Cepaea; species Cepaea hortensis. The sequence goes on along the minus strand of OY992883.1, from coordinate 88,432,770 downwards.
TATCATACTTATGACATTAGAAATAATTAAATTATTCCAACATTATCATCATAATCATTATTACATCATTATCATTACATTACAGTCATCATATGTGTTAACAGGAGTGACATGAACTGCAAAGTGGGATTTTGCTTAAGTTACAAACACAGATGCTGGTGCTATGCGTAGTGTATAATATGGTTTGTGTCGTGCTTAGCGCACAAAACTAGATGATTATAGCATGAATGATATTTTATACAAAGTGTTATGCGCCGGAGTGTACTAAATTATTATTTAGTTTATGGGTTACGCCGAACCAGTTTCTGGTGATAGTCATGGCATTACACATCAAAGTGGCCGGCTATCCTGAGATTGACTGTTGGCCTATACTCCCTCTCTCTCAGCCTGTAACTTCACTCACTCACTCAAACTCCTCATGCATCAGTCAATATATCCATCTGTGCATGTGGGGTCAATTCACTCATCTCAGACATCATTCATATGTATGGATGATCATTTCACTCAGTCTATAGACACATTCATATTGGTATGGGTGATCATAGAGGAATCATTCATCACACATCCTTCATACTGGCATATAAAGTGGATAATTATACTTATGTGATTTCCCAATGATAACTAAAATGTTTACCATCATTGATATCACAATTAAATCTCTCATTTCACAATTAATCACCAGACACATCATATCCGTAGGATTGAAAATTAGTATATGTCTGTGCTTTACACATGATAAATTCACAGATTTAACCACAATTACATTACATTAGAACTTCATTCTTCATCAGAAATTATAATATTTCCTAAATGATAAATAGTCATTCATACTAATGGGTTTCATCAAATGATACATTCACATCTGTTTAACAATAATGAAATCACACATGGATTTTCACAGACATGCTCTCAGCAATGACAGTTTTATGTGATATTAGACATAATTATGAGATTCTCAAAGGATACTTCCTCATGTGTAGCAATAATAAAATACACAGGGGTCCCCATATTGTCTCATGGATTTCTTTGATCTCCTCAGTCTACATTCAGGCATTATGAATCTTAACCATTCTAACATGCCGGTTGACTAAGTATTATTGTGTGGCACAAACATTAATTCCATATGTTCACAACATTGAAAATACATTTGACTTACCGCATGGGTGCTTTACTCAACACACAAAATTATGATCCCTATAGAATCTATTTGGTTCTCATGTGTTCATGAAATACCAGAAAACTATTTGTTTGCCCATGTGCTCATGTCAAAATTAAATCTACTGACTAATAACACATTACACTAATTTTCTATCAGTGCTGGCACATGTAAACTAGTTTTAAATCCTAAGTTACTCACCACTCTAAATCATTACTGAATGAGTTGCTTAAGAAATAAAATGTATAGCTTGGACTAATGTTTATACACTAAATCAGTTGTTTACTTTGGGAGAAAATAAACTCATTATGGTTATTCTTAATGGACAGTTTATCTATAAACTATAACAGTTAAATTAACTTCTTAAGAACTCACCACACGTGTTCAACAAGTCGACTTACCAACTCTTCTTCTGCGAAAAAGGACTCACAACTAATCTTTAATTTAAAATAAATTATATTCACTTCATCCAAACAGGACGACTTCCAACACTTCAGCGACAGGTTTCCGAATCTGGGTGTGATGTTGTAGGCTGATGTTTCCTATCTTCATTTAAAATGCTTATATTTAAATATTATGTTTAGGCATATTTCATCACTTCCTCCGCTCAGATCTTCTCCTCGCCTTGTGCTGGGCTGATTCACAAACAGACAGTTTCATTCCCGCATGCGGCTTTTATTTTGTTTTAGTTGTTCCGGTGGTGATGTCACAATGGGTCGATGAAAATGTCGGATTATCGCCGCAGGGAATGAGGCGGTGTCAAACTTTTACTGTCGTCAGGAATTATTTACCGTACGTTACGCTTGTGAAAATGTAATATATCACAGCAGGCTTCATAAAGACCTATATGTAACTACCGGGAGTTAAGTTTGGCTGACAGAGGCGCTTGATAATCATCCAGAGGATGGACATTGTCTGGAACTTTGACTCACAACAGTCTACGGAAATGTCTGTCTATCATAAGTCGTATGTCCTGCCTCTGTTTCTGTCATATTTTAAATTATCTACCATATTTTGAATCCATCTACATTGTGAACTTCCTCTTCTCCTCCACCTTCTCGGCACAATTTCCTCCATAATTATTCTTTCTTATCTTGGATGTCTTTTACCTCCTCCAAAGTACTTCAGCATATTTATGTTTGTTTGTCTCAATAACCAATCTTTCACTATATTAAGTGCTTGCTGGGTATATTTGTTTATTCTTCTTTCCGCCCAGTGCATGTTTAACTCTTCTATAACAGTTAACAGGTTGAGATAGAATGTGTATGTATGAATAAATGTTTGTTAGTGTTTGTGATTGTGAGTGGGTGCATTGGGCTGTGCCAGACAGAGTTCTATTAGTAAAATTAAACGGAAGACCTTTTAAAATACATGTCATACAAATATATGCTTTAACAGGTGAATGCAGTGAAGAAAGTATAGATGAATTTTATAATGACATGGAGCGTACTTTGGAGAAATGTAAAAAAATCAGAAATAAATATTACGAGTGCGTGTCAATGAGTAAGTCACGCAGTTCTGTGGGATGATAGGTAAATGTAGTTGGTGTTTTCTACAGGTGTCATTACGTGACAGCAACATCTAACTTTATATTCTCGTTCGTCAGGTGGCGCTAGGTGTCTCATGCGCATGCACAGCGTATAAACAAAATGGCGACTGTACTTACGGAGTGTACAACCAAAGAGCATCGTGCTGTTGTGCGTGTTTTCTTTTATGTGGGCAAAAGGACTGCCGGCAAAGGACATTCATAAGGAAATGCTTCCTGTTTATGCTGGAAAATGTTTGTCCTGTTAAGCGGTGCATAGCTGGGTAGAAAACTTTTCTCAAGGACGCTCTAAATTTGTTGATGAAATCCGATCTGGTCTTCCTATTAAGGTTACAACAGAAGCTTCGGTGCAGCAGGTGGTGGAGATGATTAGAGATGACAATCGAGTAACGATAGACTCTGTAGCATCTGCAATAGGGTGCTCACATGGTTCAGTATACAACATAATGCATGATCGATTGAAATTTCTAGGACTGCTGACGTGAGGAGTGTTGCTTCTTCATGACAACGCCAGACCACATAAGGCTCGATTAACTCAGAAGAAAATTAACCAACTAAAGTGGGAAGTTCTGGACTTAGCTCCTAGCGATTTCCACCTTTTTGATCCACTGAAAACCCACCTTAGCGGGAGACATTTCGCCAATGACGCCGAAGTTAAATGTAAAGTGAAATCGTGGTTTAGAAAACAGAGCACGCAGTTCTATGCAGCCGGTTTAGGAGGACTGATAAAACAATGGATTAAGTGCATCAATGTTGGTAGAAATTATGTTGAGAAATAAAGGGGCAATGTGTGTATAAAAATAAACTGGTTTCAAGTTGTTATCATATTTAGTTATTTTTGTACAGCCATTGTTGACTTACTTATTGACTTCCCGTCATATAATTGGTGATTTCAACCCAAATGTGGGAAATCAGGGCGATTGATGCAGTGTAGACAACCATGGTTTGGAAGAGTGAAACGAAAGAGGATACGGACTTATAGAATGGGCAAAAGAACAAGAAATTATTGAAGGAAACATCTGGTTTAAACAGCATTCTAGAAGATTATGAACATGGAGTAGTCCAGACAGCAGAATTAAAAACCATATAGATTACATCCTGATTAGCAGAAGGTTTCGAAATGCGCTAACAGTCGTAAAAACAGTTCCCAATGCAGACTGTTACAGTGATCACAGATTAATTACAGGCACACTGAGGGTAAAGTTAAAGGAAGTCAAGTATACAACCGGAAACACTAAATATGATTCGTGCAAATTGAAAACTGACAAAGAAATACAAGATAATTTTAACATAGAAGTAAAGAACAAATTTTATATATTGTCTGACCTAAAGATCCTATTTTAAGATGTGGACGATAAGTGGGAAATGTTGAAGAATTCAATCAGTTTAGCTGCAGAAAAAACTATTCAAAAATTAAAGAAAATGCGTCGTCAGACATGGATGACTGAAGAAATTTTGCAGCTAATGTAATCAAGACGACAGAACAAAAATAATCCTACCAAATATAAAGAAATTCACAGAAAAGTCAGAACATTATGTAAGGAGGCAAAAGAAGCATGGCTAGAGAAAATTTGCACAGAAATTGAAAAACAACACAACAATAAAACTACCAAACTAATGCACAAAAGAATTCAGGAGCTTGCTAATTAAAGAACATATACATCAGCAGGCTGACAAAAGACAGAAGATGGAAAAATCAAAATAGAAAAAGATAAGATTTTACATGTATGGTCAGATTATGTGAAAAACCTTTATGATGATAACAGAGAAGGACAGTAAGATATCCAAAATAATAATGAAGGACCATCAACTTTGAAGATGAAGGTTCAGAATGTTCTTAACCATATGAAAACTGGCAAGACCCCCGGTTCAGACAGCATCACAAGAGAAATGATTAATGCTTTAGAAGAATACGGAATAGATAAAGTTGCCAGACTCCTAAATACAATGTATGATACTGGAAATATACCTCATGAATTATGTAATTATGTATTTATTGCAATCCCAAAAACATCAGGAGCCTTGGAATATGATCAACATCGAACAATTAGTATAATGAGTCACGTCACGAAGATTTTTCTAAGAATTATCATGCAAAGAGTTAGGAAGAAAATACAACCTGAAATAGGAGAGGAACATTGTGGGTTTGTAGAAGGCAAGGGTACAGTAAATGCTGTGTATATACTGAGAACAGTAATTGAAAGTTCTATAGAAATAAACAAAGATCTGCACCTTTGCTTTATTGATTACACAAAGGCTTTCGATAAAGTGAGACATGTCGACATGATAAGGATGCTTGAAGATCTAAAAATTGATGAAAACGACCTTAGACTTGTAGCAAACATATGTTGGAAACACCAAGCTGCCATAAGAATTGATAATGAAGTAGGGCAATATCAGCCTATTAAGAGAGGTGTGAGACAGAGATGTGTAATATCTCAGATATTTTTCCCCTGTACAGTAAACATATTTTCAGAAATATAGAAGTTATGGAAGAAATCAACATTGGGGGACAATACGTCAATAACATTAGATATGCATATGATTCAGTCTTGATTGCAGACAATTAACAGGACCTGCAACATTTAGTAGATGCGGTTGTTGCACACAGTGAACAACAAGGGTTAGAAATGAATTGTAAAAAGACACAGATTATTGTCGTCACCAGGAAAGAAGAAATACCACAATGTAATACACAAGTAAATGGGCATATTCTTAAACAAGTGAATGGGTAGTTATCTCGGAACAGTCATAACATCTTATGGGAGATGCCTTGAAGAGATTAGAACAAGAATTGCCATTGCGAATGTAGCCTTTTGCAAGATGAAAAACATACTGACCAATAGAACGATATCAATTGAAACGAGAAAAAGTATATTGAAGTGCTACATAGAACCTGTTCTTTTATATGGATATGAAGCGTGGACAATGAGCAGACAGGCTTTTAAAAAATGTGGTTTCTGAGGAAAATGCAAAGAATACCATGGATAGACAGAAAAACCAATGAACAAGTCCTACAAGAAGCAAATGAACATTGTAAACTGATTAGAGACATTAGACGTAGACAGTCAAAATATTTTGGGCATGTTATAAGAAGAAATAAATTGGAGAACTTGGTGACAACTGGCAAGATCTAAGGGAATAGACCAAGGTGGAAGACCTAGAAGTAAATGCATGGATGGCTTGGCCACAGGCCTGGTCGAGACTGAAACACGGAGCTGATCCGCGACTCTGGTGCTTGAGTGAAATGGCAAAACATGATGGCCCACGTTTATCGGCATGGCACATGATGGATGGATATGTGTATGCGAGGGAGTGTATATGTGTGTGTTATTTAGTATGTGTATAACTGTGGGAATTTGTGTAAATGATGTATATATGTAGGTATGTATGTGTGTATGCATATGTGAGTGTCTTTGTATGTATATTTCAGTGTATCTGTCTGACTGCCTGCCTATTGTCTTATAACATAGTAAAAAGCAGTGTTTATGATCATAGCATTCATTTGACGATGTGTTTTTTTCTATGTGAATGTACAATAGATACAATAGATGTACAATACAACAATAGATGTACAATAGATAACTGATGTATGAAAGATGAGTGATTGGAAGGGCCAAATGTAAGACGGGTCTGAGTGCCCAATTTGTGACCTTTCGTTAGTTCATTCATTCGTTCGTTCTTTATTTTTAATGGCGGATTTGTGCTTTCCAGCTAATTTATTCAATATGCAAGTTTGGTACCCCGTTGATGCAACAGGAAATACACGCGCCCTTAGTTAGTTCACCTTAGGAGAATGTATTAGTAGTGGGGGAGTATCCCATCACGACCCAGTATAAGACATCCATTAGGGGCCAAATGCATGGGAGATTATATATATTTTATATTAGAAGTTCTTTGCAGGACGGTACCATCAACCCCATGCTGATGTTCTAGGAAAGTTTACATTCAGTAGTTTGCCATTGCCGTTCTCCGTGGCTAAAGTCTTACGGACGCGATACGTAAGCCCGCTTACCTGCTTTCGAAATAGCAGCTGCGACCAATTTAACAGCAGACCGCGTTGGGTTTTAAAGTGTTAGTATGGGAGACAGTCGTTCAAACAGAAATGGCAAACTACTGAATGTAAACTTGCCAAGACATCAACAACATCAGTAAAATACTGGTGTTGACAGCGATGTCCTGTAAATAGGATATACAACAACAAAAATTTGACATTGCTTTCTGAACGAGAAGTCAACGTTTGCGTCCATATGACCAGTGTGTGGAATGAACCCTCTACCCTTGTCGCCAACGCATGGAAAGTTTCATGGCTAACGTTCATATCTATTCGGCTATACTACGTGGAAGTTTCAGATGAAAAGCGTAAATGTTTTGTGTGTGTGAGTGCGTGTGGGAGTGGGTGGGTGTCTGTGTGTGTATCTGTGTGTTGGCTCGTGTGTGTGCGTGCGTGTGTGCGTTAGAGAGAGAGGGGGTAGAGAGAGACGGAATACATTCTAAAAAAGTAAAGAGCAAATGTATCATTTTCCAATGTAATCACTACTGTATTCAATGCAAGTCCTCCAGAGCTGATATTCTGATAAAGTGATTGGATTCCAGTAAGAAAAACAAAACGCTCTCTTGGTCGCGTGTGTAACCACTATAGGGCCATTCATTACTCGATGCGCCTGACCCCGTCGTGAACAGTCTATCACAAAGGTCGCGTCATTTTCAAACTGCCTACTCCACTCAATCACTTGCTGGACTGACAGGCATGCATCGCCTTACTGGGCATTCAATCTTCGATGAATTTTTATAGGTTTCACCCCTTTACTGATTTAAAAAAAAAAAAAAAAAAAAACAGAGAACAGAACGTTGCCGCTCTTTGCTCAACCTGGCTGATCAATCTTCATAGCCGACATCAAGTTTACAACCTGGCTGATAAATCATCATAGCCGACATCAAGTGTACATCTTGGCTGATCAATCATCATAATCATGTGCGCTGAAAATTTGCGTAGACGTTCATGTATCTCCACAAATCTTGATCATAGGTGTTCTGGATCTTCTTATTCTTCTTCTGCGTTTGTCCGGAATTTGAGTCAGTTTACCGCAGAGCTGCGATACTTGCGCCTTTAGGCTGACACATCCGACTTCTTCGGGCGTTTGTTGAGTTGATCAACTCTGTTAATGATATTCCTCAAAGCCACTGTCTTAGTTCATCCAGAGTAATTTCTCTCGGTCTTTCTCTGCCTTTTCTACCGATAATATGTCTACATGTCACGATATTTCTTCGTGCTTTTCTTCTCATTCAATGGCAAACTTATTTTTAAAATAATTTTTTATCCTTTACAGGACGTAGTTGTCATTGCTTTCTGAACGACCGGCTCACAAACCTGTCTGTAAGAAATCAAAGCAACGGGATCCGCTGCCGAATCTCTCGCAGCTGTGTTTCGTACGTCGGTATACGGGATTACGAACGATTTCCTTAACGCCTACGCCAGGGAGACAGGGAATTGCAAACTACTGTACTGAAATTGCCAGAAATGTGTTGTTGTTTTTTTTTTAACAGCCAATAAAGATCCCCGTATATGATGTTCTACTTTCATTACCCCCTGTAGCCACTCGTTGTCATTTACTCTGGCAGTCCAATATATTAGCAACATTCGTCTCAGAAACCACACCATTGCCTTCAACCTCTTCCTAATTCGGTAATTTCACATTCCATGGTTAACTGCCGTATAGCAGCTCAGTTCGATATAGCATTTCAGTACTCTCTTTCTAATATTTAATTAGAGTGACTTATTACCTAAGCTACATTTCTTCTTCTGAAATGCAGCTTTTGTCTGACGTATTCTGCTCCTAATCTCTTACCAGAACTGTTCCATAAACAGTGCAAATTAATCTCTCGTCAATCTTGATAACGATGTTCAATGGATAAGTTTACACTGATGAACACTACCCAAGTTATCCTAAGGGATGATCTTTGACTTGAGTTTTGATCCAATTAGAACAAAAGGTATTAGGGATTGTTATCCAGGCGTCAAGGAAAAACAGTCTTCCTTTGTTATGATAGGAGTGCATGTCGGCCTACTTTAACTAAATGCTAATTGGTACTTATGTTATTTAAGCCAGACTTTGGCAAGGGGGTTACTGATGTTGTTTGTAATCCCGCATACTGCTTTCGAAACACAGCTGGGTTTTTGTTTTTTTAATATAAAATGGTATCGGTGTCGGTCGTTCAGAAAGCAATGACAACCTACTGAACGAAAACTTTCAAGAGATCACAAACAGCCAAAAAAATGGTGGGGTTGATTGCGACGTCCTGTAAAGGATATGCGACTACCTGTTTTTATAAGCCTGACTTTGCTGCAGTATAAAGTAATTAAACGGCGCCTGATCTACAAGCTGGTCAGATAATGATATAGCCAATACTCGTATCTTGTCACAGCTTAAAACACCATCATCGCGTGCCTTGACGATGCATGTGAGCCATCATGTGTCTTTATCTCACCAGAGTATTGGATCAGGTCTGTGTTCGTGTCCCCAGGGTGCCGTGTAGTGGACTTATCAGGGTATTTGTTGCTTTGCTTTTCTCCTGCTCTTTTCCCAAATTTGTCAGTTGTCATTGAGGGTTCACGTTTTTTTTTTTTTTTTTTTTTGTTCTTTTCCACATAACATGCTCCAAAAATGATAACTATAGATGTCTAATTTGTCCCATTACTTTAGGGTGTTTAAATACTTCGCAAAGTACAATCTTAATTTTTCTGTCCATTCATGGCATACCCCACATAATTGAACCACACAACTAACCCACACAATTAACTAGCACCCCGTTTTCTTTTCCCCTCAATCCTGCCCTTGTCACCAAGTTCTCAAGTTTGTTTTTTTTTCTTCTCATAACGTGCTCAACAAATCTCGACCGTCCACGTCTATTTTTTCTAATCAGTTTATGGTTTCCATTTGCTTCTTGTAGGACTTGCTGATTGGTTTTTCTGTAATCTTATTTCAATGGACTCGATGTATTTCAGCAACTTTGACCAGACTACAAATAGTCCATCACACAGGGTGAAGGTGGATGGGATAATCATGCTGAGAGCCAAAGAAAAATGGTTAGTCAAAACAGAATTGGTCTCCACTAGCTGGAAGAGATACTGAAGAGAGGATCTGACCACTTTTGGACTAATAGTTGGATGTGTATTGTTGACGATCTGTTGATAACTAACCTAGCAGATAAACCAACCAATCAAATCAACCAGCCAAACAGCCAGGCAACCAATCAACTAACTCCACCTGAGCAAATACTTAAATATTTTCATTGAAAGTAGCGCCAGGTAGCGTAATGGCTCTCCGCCAACATCAATCAGGTGCCGTCCCCACAATGAAGGTTGTTTGTTGGGGATCTCCAATACTGTCTTTCTCTCGCCTTGATTGTACATTCTTTTAGGCTGCTGTTCGTTCATCTCGTAATTGCATCTTCCCAATAGTATTGTCTATCTCTTGCTCGCTTGCCTTCAGCCTTATCCTCCAGCATGATTTTTATAAGAATGTTATTCTTATGTCTTTTAAAGTAGCAGAAATATTTGACTTGCGTCTTTTTTTTTTTTTAATTTCATTCTTCTTCTTCTTCTTCTTCTTCTTCTTCTTCTTCTTCTTCGTTCATCCTGATTTTTTTTCTTCGGATGTGACTGCGTTGTGCCTGTTTACAGCAGAGCTGCGTTCTTGCGCCGTTAGGCCGACACATCCGACTTCTGCGGGCATTTGTTGACCGGGTTAACCTTCCCGGAAATTTCATTCATCAACTTCCTGTTTAAGCGTAGTTTTTCTACTACCTTTGTATTTGACTGTTTTTGTTTCCATGAAATAATGACATATTCTCCTGTATATCCACATCCCAAGGTCCTCTATTCGACTTTCAAATTGCTTGTTAATTGTCCAGGCTTCCACACCATATGGTAGTATTTAGCATACATAACATTTGCCAATTCTAGTTTTTAATGCGTTGTTAATCTCTCTAGATCAGTGGTTCTCAATCTGTTTTGGGCCGTGCCCCCTTCACCATATTTTTAGAACGTCATCCCCCCTTTTCGTATTTCCTACGTAAAAATTTGGCCAGTGCCCCTTTTACCATATTTTCAGAACGTCATTCCCCCCTTTCGTATTTCCTACCTAAAAATCCCGCCCGCCCCTACACAGTATTCGTAATAATGGAAGCTAAATTTAATAGCATATACTAAAACAAGTCAAGACGTTCACATAAAACATGATTTGTGGGTCTACTTACTTTATAAATTGAATTTTAATACACTTATATAAGCAAAAAACAATCAATAGATATTAATAAGTGTACTATAGGCACATTTAAATTAACTAAAGGACGTAATCCATAGTTTTTCTTCCTAAAAAAAAAATGGGTTCAGATTAATCAATAAATTTTCTATCCAACACAAAAGGTTATTTGAATTACCGTTTTCTGTTGAACTATTTTTTCACTGGTCCAATCGAAAACCAACTCCCAAATATTTCTCTCGACGTCTATGCTCAACAATTGTAGGCTTTACAAACGAAAGAACGAGTATGTCGTTTTCTTGATTCCATCATGTTGAAAAGAAAAAGCCTCCGGATTCCTCTCTTCTCAGATTGTCGACACTCTCAAATTTGTGGCTTCTTTTCACCCGAGGGAGGGGCACATCTAGACGACTTCACCCGGAAAAAAATGGCACTTCTAGACGACTTGAAGCTTAATAGAAATGAAGCGACTTAATTAGGTCCCTTCTTCGGCAGGACGGCAACCCAGTTTGCCCAGCCGCTTCCGAAGGTTCCACATCGACATGATCGCTTGTTTTGCCCAACATATTGATAATCGCCAAAGTTCAAGACATTTAGGATCAAGCTCCCGACTGAAGTAAATTTTCGTCAGACGTTTTCTCGTAATTTGAGCTGACGATCCAAACGATTTTTGGTTTGATTCAATAAAGATGAACTTCCCTTCAGGTAAGCGAGGTCAGGTTCAATAACGATAACGGTTTCTGATCTTCCCTCAGGCAACCAAGGTCATATGCTGGTTCAATGATAACGACTCTTGTAAAACGAGATCTCCAGCATATTGACTCTCAAGGCAACGGTCTGGTTATTTCGGAATACGATGGCAAGCATTATTCTGAAAAACGGCTTATAATTCCAATATGTATGGCGGACCCAAAAAAACGACAGCCAGGTCAGCGCAGTATTTGACCAGAGACGCCTTGATGACACTGTGTAGCGAAGATTTGATCAGAGGCGTCTTGATAACACTGTGTAGCGAAGATTTGATCAGAGACGCCCTGTTAAATTTCTCCGCAAACGACAAATTTCAGCTGCCATTATGCCATGTTATTGCAACAACGAAGAAACAGCCATCTTTCTGTTCCTGTTCTTTCATCCTGGTCACTGGCAACATTTTCACTCCCTGTAACGGAGCGAACAGGTGAAAGGCAATCACAAGAGATGACACCAAAGCCCTGGTCAAGTGTAAATGGGTTTTATTATCCAAAGGTATAAATTTGTACAACTTCTTGAGAACACATCTTGACCGATCACTGGCTGAGTTGGAACTACCTCTGTTTATCCTTAACGTCACCCGTGAGCTTCCCTAACAACCCCCCTTTCAATAGTGCTCACGGGTGCGCCATTTCCCAAACCCTTCTTTATTTTCCATTAACTATCTCCCAACCTTCTAACAGAGATGGAACTCTGTTATAAACCCACTCCTCCAGGAGGGGTGAAATCCTCTTCTCCAGGAGGGTTGAAATCCACTCCTCTAGGAGGGTTGGAACACACGCCTCTAGGAGGGTTATAATCAACTCCTCTGTAATGCTTGAAATCTACTCCTCAAGGAGGGTTGGAACCCACTCTTCAAGGAGACAAGGAGGGTTAGAACCCACTCCTCAATGAGGGTTGGAACCCACTCCTCTATGATGGTTGGAATCCATTCCTCTAGGAGGGTTGAAATCTACTCCTCAAGGAGGGTTGGAACCCCCACTTCTAGGAGGGATGGAACATAGGTATAAGACCCAGACAGACGAGGACGTCAGCCACTAAGCTACCGCTGTACTTAACTACGCAGGTGGAGCTGGACAAATCTGACATCACGTGTCAAGTAAAGGACTCTTTTCCGTGCCTTAGCTGATCAAATGCCATGGGATAATTAATCGTCATAAGCGACTTCCCGTATTTACCAATGGCTTATAAACAGTAGTTTTCTGTATGCAACCACCATATATATAATATATTATGTCTGCTACCATATTATCAACTGTTAAATCATGACTGCTGCATCATACAGTTTACATACTACGTTGTGGTTCTTCTACCTCTTCTCCCCCTACCCCACCTCTTCTTCTCCGTTTTATTCTTGCAGACTACTTAATTCATTCGTGTCTCAGCCACATGGATTCGTCTATTAATTTTCGGCATCCGTTTTTGTTCTGTCCAAACCTACCTTTTTGTTTGGTCCAAACCTACTTTTTTGTTTGGTATAAACCTACCTTTTTGTTAAGTCCAAACCTACCTTTTCGTTGGATCCAAACCTACCTTTTTGTTGGGTCCAAACCTACCTTTTTGTTAAGTCCAAACCTACCTTTTTGTTGGGTCCAAACCTATCTTTTTGTTAAGTCCAAACCTACCTTTTTGTTTGGTCCAAACCTACTTTTTATTTAACACTGAGAGGCACACTGGGCATATGGTGCTAGGTATATAATATAATAGACCAACCGCCACTCCTGGCTGATGTTGGTAGAATCACGCCGACCGCCACTCCTGGCTGATGTTGGTAGAATCACGCCGACCGCCACTCCTGGCTGATGTTGGTAGAATCACGCCGAATCACTACTACCCAAGACGATTCCCAGTGCCCATTTTAAGCTGGGTGGTTTGTAATCATTCGAATCTGTCCCGACGCAAATTGAACCCATGAACACAGGGACGCTAGGGGAACGCCTAACCTCTACGCCGGTGCGGCTCCATAAACAACATGTGAGAATACATACATACAAACAAGTACGAATACATGGTAGGAAACATGTCTGGGGCGTGTGTTGTTTATGTTAACTGAATGCAGGTGTCAAGGAAGAGGGTCACCAGATTGCAGCAAGCGCTTAAATTGATAGGGCAGGAAGGAAGAAGGATGGATTAACATGGCGTAGACACTTCAGAAATCTCTACTGAGATCACATGAGGGCAGCGTTTAATCATATTGCATTTAAACAGGTGCACTGAAAGTAAATTGCATCACTGGAGTAGTAAAGTTGCTGAGGCGCGGATGAATTAAGTAGTGTGCAACAAGAAGAAGAAGAGGATGAAGAGGAGGAGAAGGGGGAGGAGAGGAAGATGAACAACAACGCAGTATGTAAAAATCGTTTACAAGAGGATAAGAAATAAATACACCATAAAGGCTTACAAGACATAACTACATCACAAAAACATACAAGAAACAACTACATCAAGCAGATATACAAGAATCAACTATATCACAAAGACATACAAGAAACAACTACATCACAAACGCATACAAGAAACAACAACATCACTTAGAAATACAAGAAAATTCTTCACACAGGAATACAATAAATAATTACAGCACTCAGGAATACAAGACACAACTACAACACACAGACACGCAAGAAATGACTACAGCATACAGATATAAAAGAAATAACGCCATCACAAAGACATATGAAGAAAAAAAACTACATCACATCGACATACATGAAACTACATCACCCAGACACAAAAGAAAAAACTACATCACACAGACACGCAAGAAATAACTACATAACCGAGACACGCAAGAAGAAACTACATCACACAGACACACAAGAAGCAAATACATCACACAGACACACAAGAAGCAACTACATCACACAGACACACAAGAAGCAACGTTATCACACAGACACACAAGACGCAACTACATCACACAGACACACAAGAAGCAAATACATCACACAGGCACGCAAGAAGCAAATACATCACACAGGCACGCAAGAAGCAAATACATCACCCAGACACAAAAGAAAAAACTACATCACACAGACACGCAAGAAATAACTACATAACCGAGACACGCAAGAAGAAACTACATCACACAGACACACAAGAAGCAAATACATCACACAGACACACAAGAAGCAACTACATCACACAGACACACAAGAAGCAACGTTATCACACAGACACACAAGACGCAACTACATCACACAGACACACAAGAAGCAACTACATCACACAGATACACAAGAATCAACTATATCACAAAGACATACAAGAAACAACTACATCACAAACGCATACAAGAAACAACAACATCACTTAGAAATACAAGAAAATTCTTCACACAGGAATACAATAAATAATTACAGCACTCAGGAATACAAGACACAACTACAACACACAGACACGCAAGAAATGACTACAGCATACAGATATAAAAGAAATAACGCCATCACAAAGACATATGAAGAAAAAAAACTACATCACATCGACATACATGAAACTACATCACCCAGACACAAAAGAAAAAACTACATCACACAGACACGCAAGAAATAACTACATAACCGAGACACGCAAGAAGAAACTACATCACACAGACACACAAGAAGCAAATACATCACACAGACACACAAGAAGCAACTACATCACACAGACACACAAGAAGCAATTACATCACACAGACACACAAGTAGCAACTACATCATCCAGACACACAAGAAGCAAATACATCACACAGGCACGCAAGAAGCAACTTTATCAAACCGACACACAAGAAGCAAATACATCACACAGACACACAAGAAGCAAATACATCACACAGGCACGCAAGAAGCAAATACATCACACAGGCACGCAAGAAGCAAATACATCACACAGGCACGCAAGAAGCAAATACATCACTCAGGCACGCAAGAAGCAACTACATCACACAGGCACGCAAGAAGCAACTTTATCACACAGGCACACAAAAAGCAACTACATCACACAGACACACAAGAAGCAACTACATCACACAGACACACAAGAAGCAACGTTATCACACAGACACACAAGACGCAACTACATCACACAGACACACAAGAAGCAACTACATCACACAGATACACAAGAAGCAACTACATCACACAGACACACAAGAAGCAACTACATCACACAGACACACAAGAAGCAAATACATCACACAGACACACAAGAAGCAACTACATCACACAGACACACAAGAAGCAACTACATCACACAGACACACAAGAAGCAAATACATCACACAGACACACAAGAAGCAACTACATCACACAGACACACAAGAAGCAATTACATCACACAGATACACAAGAAGCAACTACATCACACAGACACACAAGAAGTAATTACATCACACAGACACACAAGAAGCAATTACATCACACAGATACACAAGAAGCAACTACATCACACAGATACACAAGAAGCAACTACATCACACAGATACACAAGAAACAACTACATCACACAGACACACAAGAAGCAACTACATCACACAGACACACAAGAAGCAACTACATCACACAGACACACAAGAAGCAACTACATCACACAGACACACAAGAAGCAATTACATCACACAGATACACAAGAAGCAAATACATCACACAGGCACGCAAGAAGCAAATACATCACACAGACACACAAGAAGCAACTACATCACACAGATACACAAGAAGCAACGTTATCACACAGACACACAAGAAGCAAATACATCACACAGGCACACAAGAAGCAACTACATCACACAGACACACAAGAAGCAACGTTATCACACAGACACACAAGAAGCAAATACATCACACAGGCACACAAGAAGCAACTACATCACACAGACACACAAGAAGCAACGTTATCACACAGACACACAAGAAGCAAATACATCACACAGACACACAAGAAGCAGCTACATCACACAGACACACAAGAAGCAACGTTATCACACAGACACACAAGAAGCAACGTTATCACACAGACACACAAGTAGCAAATACATCACACAGACACACAAGAAGCACCTACATCACACAGATACACAAGAAACAACTACTACAGTCAGACATGCATATTGATGTGTAGACTCACACGTTAAGAAATATGTAAAGGACACTTGTACACGATATGTCTAGACTAACAACGTAGAGAAATGTGTAAATGACCCTTGTACACTCCTATGTTTAGACTCACACAGTAAAGACATGTGCAAAGGACCCATGTACACGATATGTCTAGACTAGCACCGTATACTCAACGCAAAGAGACGATGAAGATGATGATGATGATGATGATGATGATGATGATGATGATGATGATGATGATGATGATGATGATGATGATGATGATGATGATGATGATGATGATGATGGTGGTGGTGGGGCGGTGGTGGTTGTGATGGAGAAGGAAGAAGATATAAACATTCATTATTTTGTGGAGGGTGTTGAGCTTGAGGTATGTAACCACCATAACTCTTGGTCATGGTATAACGAGATGAGATCAACGGTTTTCTTCCTGTCTAGATAATTCTCAGAAATTTCTGAGACCAATTTTGGTCTGGGTGATCCCCAGAGCGGTAGTTGTAGGACAAATGAGGAGGGATCAGTATTAGACCCAGTTCTGGCAAGCAAAGACCCAGATGTTTGACAGACTGGCGGAGACAGGAGAACAGACGGCATCTAGCAGTTAGATACTGCTGTATAGCTGGCGCCTGAGTCAAGCCACCGAGAAAACGGACCAGTCAGCGAGCCGCAGCTTGAGGGTTCCAGAGGAAAACGAGAGTGAGAGAGAAAGAGAAAAGGACATGGATGAGAGTTCCAGACAGACTCAGGAAATACCACATGTACATTCAGCTACACCAGCTGCTCACCTAATGTGTGGAAATTATAATCTTTCTGTAGTGTAAACGCCAAGACTTTATGTTTGCGTGTTTTAACTGTTTTCCAAATACCAATATCAGGAGACTGTGATTGCTATAGAGTTTGGCTTTTGTGGCTGCTGTGGTGCGCTCAAAGTTCAGTTGAAGTATCGCCGCTGTGCATCGTGTTGTGAAATACGCTCTCACGGGAATATATGTGTAAGTATTACCAACGTGGCACAGTAGTGTGTTTGCTTGTGAGTACATTTTAATCTGTTTCAGTCTCCATTCGTGGCATTCATCATCATCATCCAGTGCCTTATCAACTGGTGTAGGCGATCATGCCTCTCCACAAATTGCGATCTCCGATAGCATAGATCAAGCTCGTGTGCTGACTCCCTTCTGTACCATGACGCAAGACTGTCAAGAATTTTCGAACACTGTCTTCCTCTATCTTTATTCTCACAAATCTGTCCGGTTGTCACAACATGTTCCAGTTTTTGTCTTCTCATAATGTGGCCAATACTGCTTCTTTCTGACGTTTGTGATAAGTTGTCTTTGCGACTTAGCTTCCCAGTAAATGTCCGTATTGCTCATTTTGGCTGCCCAATTAATTTTCAGCATTCTTTTAAATAACCACATGTGCTAGACTTCTAGTGATTTTTTATTCCGGCTGTTTACAAGTGGCCTGACGTTTGTCTGACCTGTACGTATCTGGGATCGACCCGGTTTCCTAGAATTTTACCAGTTAATGTTTCATATTTTTTCCACATGAAACACGACAAGGGTGAGAATAAGTCACCCCACTTTATAAGATCGCGATCTAATGCATGTGAAGTTCAAACACTTTACATCATCACGGCTGTATTAGTCTAGAGATTCATTGAGATCTAAACTCTTTCTGCGCCGAAGAATTTATTATAATTTTTTTAACACTGTCTACCTCAAAGAGTTTGCTCTGACCTTTATAACAGTATTTCCAATATAGTTTACTTTAAGGCCTTCTATCCCAGGGAGTTTTCTCTAAAGTTTTAACACGTTATACCCGAAAGGAGTTTACCCTAAAGTTTTAACACTTTCTGTGCCGAGGAGTTAATTCTAAAGTTTTAACACTTTAAGCCCCAAAGAGTTTACCCTAAAGTTTTAACACTTTCTGTGCCGAGGAGTTTACTCTAAAGTTTTTACACTTTAGGCCCCAAGAAGTTTACTTTGAAGTTTTAACACTTTCTATGCAAAGGAGTTTACTAGTCTTCTTCTGCTTTCGTTCAGAATGTTGTTTTAGACGTAATTGCGTAGTGCCTGTTTACAGCAGAGCTGCAATGCGTCACCTTTCGGCCGACACATACGACTTCTTCAGGCATTTGCTGCTTGGGTTAACTTCCCTGGTGTTTTTTAGGATATTCGACTTTCACTGTTGCAGTGTTATCCTCATCCCAGCTAGCCCATTTAGAACAGCTGAAGACATCCCTGTCAGCCCTCAAGAGCATACAGGGGCAGACCATGTGAATTCTCCGCAATCTAAAGAGGCTTCCATAATTGCAGAGCGGACCCACAGCGCTAGGGTACTGGCCTCACCCTACGAATCGTCACGTCCTGCACGTGGCTGCTTAGCCTCACGTCCGTATATTGGGCCTTCCGTTCACCACATGCTGTTCCTCCGGAAACCAGAAGAATGCAGTCTGCAGATGACACCTACACAATGAGCTTTCGATTCGGACTTTCAAAGTAAAGGATTTGCTATGCAAGCAATATTCCATTTCGTGCGACTGGGGAGGTTTTTCCACTTTTGATGACGCCCACACAATGCGTTTTCGATTCGGACTTTCCACGTAATGGATTTGCTAACCAAGCAATATTCTGTTTCGTGCCATTTGGCCGCTTTTGCTACTGACACACCTGTGGCATGAAATGTGGCAGGCTGAGTACTTCTTCATGCGCCTTTAGATGTAAACTTTAAACTCCTGAAATGAAGCAGGTGTGGGCCAAAATATGTTTCTCTGTTCTGCATATATTGGACACTCCTGCAGAAATGTCTAGCTTATTTTACCAGTTCTACAATTACTTTCATCGGTATCTCCTATCTTTAGTTTATTGAACAAGTGGTATTTCAACCTGTTATGTCCTGTGCGGAGTCTGAAGATTGCTATTTGTTCACTTCGGTCGAGTTTGTAATATTCATCATCCTTCTGGTGACCTGGATGCTCTGATTCACCATTTGGTTCTATAAGTGCTATTTATAAACCTCTTTGCCTCATTATAGGTTATGTCTATGTCAGGCGGATGTAGCTGTCCGCCCTCTTTTGCCAATCTGTTATCCTTTTCATTTCCAGGTATACTGCAATGTGATGAGATCCACTATATTATAACTTTTTAAAATTTATTTCTGACGAGGTCCATGGAGTGCTGCTCTTTGGTCTGCCAGTTCTGTGCTGCTGTTGCTCTTCAGTATTGAGACATCTGACTTTGCACCTGTAAAGATATCTATTTGCCTCTTTTTATTTTTCTCCACCAAGAGCATTTCCGCTGCAATTTTCAAAGCCTCTACCTCTGCTGTGAAGTTACTTGAAAATTGTCCAGTTGCCACTGACTGTATTTTTTTCCCTCTCCATTTATTAAAGTTAGGAGAATTCCTCCTCCTCCAGTTTCTATTGAAATTTTGGCTGATCTGTCTGTATATGCATGGGCCCAATTGCTATTTGGGTAATGTTCTTTTATATAGTTTAGGACTATTTTCCTTCTTTCTGTTACATTATGAGTGTTATTTTTCTCAATACCAGAAATGTTTTCCAACATCTTAGGCAGTTGCTGCCGTCCCAAAGCTGGGAACTTGTGATTATTGTAAATGGGTTTGACTGTTGGTATGTTAAGTAAAAGATCTGCCCTAATCTTTTGTTTTGCTGTTTCTACAAAGTTGCTTCACCTCATTCTTCCATTTCGAAGACAATAACCTTTTAAATATGGGGTGGTCTGTTATTATTCTAAATTTTTCTGCTGTACTTTCTGAAATTTTCTTGGTATGGCGTTAAGAGATGGTTTTCTTCCAGATGCCATGTTAGCCTGCCATTGATAATGCGTTCCATTAATTTTCCTACACAACTAAGTAGACTGATAGGTCGATAGCCATTTGGATCTTCCAGCTCTCGTCCTTTACTAGTATTAGTATAGTATAGCTTCCTTCCATGCCCGTAGGACTATTCTTCTCTTCCATCTGTGATTTCGGACTGCTATTAGTTTATGTTATTTTGCTTTAGTACCTAGTCCTATTAGCATTTCATGTGTGATTCCATCCTTTCCTAGTGATTTCTTCTTTATTAGGGTATTCTTTGCCTGTTCCATTTCTTCCTTTTTTAAATTTGCCATCATATATTCATCGGCTGTTTCTGAATTATTATTATATGTCTGTTTATCTTTCTTCTGTTCTATTGTAATATCAATGCAGTTTGCACTAGCATGGTGTTCCATGAGTGCTTTTGCAACCTTTTTTTTCCTGTAAGCAAAGATTTCCTTGTTTAATTGTTATTTGTTGTTTCTGAGTCCTTTATTGTTCAAGGCTTTCACTAGTTTCCATAGTTTGTTTCCATCCCTGTCGAAGTTCAGGTTTTCTGTTTTTCCTCTCTAACAATTTCTTGTTATTTGACTTATTGTTCTTTTATATTTCGCTGAGATGGCTTTGAGAGAGATGTTCTCTTCAGTTATTTGTTCTGTCTCTGCTGCCTTACTGTCATCTTCTACTTTCGCTCTCCAAAATGCGTAGCTTTTCAGTCACGTATGGTTTGTAATTTTTTTCTTTTGGAATGGACTCAGAGGCCGCCTGTTTTATTGCTTTACTTAGACTTTCCACCATTTTATTTTCATGTTGCCATATCGTGTTTTTATTTTTTCACAATATTTGTCTCTTACTATGACAAATCTATCCCAATTATCTCCTTTGTAATTCGAGCGAGGAAAAGGCTATTGCTCCCATCGAATATACTCCATATTCATTACAAGCATGACTGGTCTATCGTCACTACCTGCTAATTGGTCAAGCACATGGCGATCGATTTTGTGGAGGATGGCTCGTGTGCAGAAAGCTAAGTCTGGAGTAGAAATGGTAAATCATCTTCTAGAGTAGAAGCTCGGTGTGTCATCCGCTTTGTTGAGTAGATGGAGATTAGAGTCTATTTTTCAGTCCTACACTTCATCTCCCTCCCTTGTTGTCAATATCTGGGTACCCTTATCCATTAAAGTCTCCGACAATAATGCAGTTTGTGTCCGTTATTTTCATATTTGAAAGTGTTAGGTCCTAAACTGCTGGCTATACAAATTGTAAATTCTTATTTTCGTGTCCTTTATCAACACCTATAAATTGTGTTTAGTTATCAGAGCTCACAGATACTTCACAACAAGGAATTGTATTTCGTATAAATATTATAACACCTCCTTTGTGTCCTTCCCTGTCGAAACGTATGGCCTGATATCCTCTTAGAGTCTGTGATGGGCATTGAGGTGTGTCTCTTGAATGCATGCTACATCTATTCTACCTTTATGAAGACGATTTCTAAAGGGATCTTTCTTGTTAAAAACTCCTTCAGAATTCCACTGTAGTATGTTGAGTGTACGGGATGTTTGGTCAATAGCTCATACCCTACCCCTCTGGGAGAAGGTGACCACCGTAGCATTGAGTGGACCTCCTAGCGGCAGGGGAACCGGTACAATTACAACTTGATGGGACTTCATGGGATTAGTACCATTGTGATTAATTTTTTAATGGTGGCATCATAGACTGATTGAGTTAAGTTGCAATGTTACGTCAAGCCTGTGGCTCAGTAAATCCGATTTCGACAAGCAATTTTCGAGTGTTCTCTCCCTAGCCTTTCACTGTTTCCAGTCTACCTACAAGGCAGCTGGTTTGTGACTCTCTTCGTCTGGTTCCTATTGCTTGATCTGTCCGACATGAGAGACCCTACCAGTAGCTTTGCTACCGTCGGCATAGCTCTTGAGGCCATTAGAACACTCAAACCCCTCTATCTTAGTAAGGTGAAAACACGGCAGAGGGGAAGTTTATTCTAATGTGTTAACACTTTTTGTGCCAAAAGGTTTTCTCTAAAGTGTTAACACTTTCTGTTCCTGGGCGTGTATTGTAAAGTTTTAAGACGTCCGTCCAAAGGAGCTTACTCAAAAGTTTCAACACTTTCTGTCCAAAAGAGTTTACTCAAACACTTTCTATGCAAAACAATTTACTCTAACACTTTCTATCCAAAGCAACTCTAACACTTTCTGTCTCAAGGAATTTACTCTAACATTTTCAAAACAATGTTTTCCCGTAGCTAATTTGAATAACGAAGACACAAACAATACACGTAGAGCAGACGGCACAATTCAAAGATCGGTGTATCGCAAAGGAACATGGACTGGCCAATACCTAAATTTTCAGAGCTTCACTCCTGTCCAATACAAACGGAGCTTAGTACGGACCCTGTTTGACCGTGCTAGAAAGATGTGCACCCAGGACACACTGACAGAGGAATTTGAAACTCTGAAGAATGTTTTAACCTGAATGGGTACTCTACAGGATTTATAAAGCGCCACTGCCAACAGCCCAAACCTAAACCAGACGTAACTACAGTCCCTAAACTCAAAGTATTCATCCAGCTAACTTTTCGAGGGGATGACGTAATGCAACGTCTAGAAAGACCGGCTTACTACAGCAGTAGGCCGAACATTCTGTGCTGCAACTCCAGTCATTATATATAAAACCGTACCGATTCCTACACCAGCAGTCAAAGAGCCTGTTCCTCTGTACGCCACAAACAATTGTATTTACCAATTCACATGTAGATGCCAGGCCTTCTACATTAGTAGAACAGAGAGACAGCTTAACAAACGAGTGTCAGAACACATACCTCAATGGGTCAAAAAGATACAACACACAGGAGATGCTAGCCTCGTGGGGCCGACACACCGGAAGCTCTCGACGTCTTCAATTGGTAGGCACATTATCGAAAGCGGCCATGTGGTTGACAGAGACACTGCCTTTCGCGTGTTGTTTAACACACAAAATACTCGCTTATTAAAATTTGCAGTAACAATTTAGAAACAGCGGCTTCATATTACAACTGTCTGCAGTAAGAAAAGGATTACATAAAGTTGATTATTGTGAATTTAATAGTAGATGTATAATGAATCGCCTAATACAAAACACGGACAG
Organism: Cepaea hortensis; assembly: GCA_963921405.1. NCBI lineage: Eukaryota > Metazoa > Mollusca > Gastropoda > Stylommatophora > Helicidae > Cepaea > Cepaea hortensis. Next base: position 88,408,998 of record OY992883.1, on the reverse strand, counting down.
GGAGAGGAAAAACAAGAAATCACCCCAATTGACACCACACAGCGGGAAGATACATTTTAGACACAGTGGGTTTGGTTGGTTTCTTGGTTGTGAGCAGTCTGGAAGGCTTACATAGAAGGCTCTTAGTCAGATGAGGAAGCCCCGGTAGCGTGGTGACTATCAGCGATAGCGTGGTGACTAGCCGTGGTAGCGTGGTGACTAGCCATGGTAGCGTGGTGACTAGCCGTGGTAGCATGGTGACTAGCCGAAGTAGTGTGGTGACATGCCGCGGTAGCGTGGTGACTAGCCTCAGTAGCGTTGTGACTAGCCGTGGTAGTGTCGTGACCAGCCACGGTAGTGTCGTGACTAGCCACGGTAGTGTCGTGACTAGCCGCAGTAGTGTCGTGACTAGCCACGGTAGCGTGGTGACTAGCCACGGTAGTGTCGTGACTAGCCGGGGTAGAGTTGTGACTAGCCACGGTAGCGTTGTGACTAGCCGCGGTAGTGTCGTGACTAGCCGCGGTAGTGTCATGACTAGCTGCGGTAGTGTGGTGACTAGCCGCGGTAGTGTGGTGACTAGCCACGGTAGCGTGGTGACTAGCCACGGTAGAGTTGTGACTAGCCACGGTAGCGTTGTGACTAGCCGCGGTAGTGTCGTGACTAGCCGCGGTAGTGTCGTGACTAGCCGCGGTAGTGTGGTGACTAGCCACGGTAGTGTGGTGACTAGCCGTGGTAGCGTGATGACTAATCACGGTAGCGTGGTGACTAACAGCAGTAGCGTGGTGACTAATCACGGTAGCGTGGTGACTAGCCTCGGTAGTGTGGTGACTAGCCGTGGTAGCGTGGTGACTAGCCTCGGGAACGTTGTGACTAGCCGCGATAGCGTGGTGACTAATCACGGTAGCGTTGTGACTAACAGCAGTTGCGTGGTGACTAGCCGTGGTAGTTTGGTGACTAGCTGCGGTTGTGCGGTGACTAGCCGTGGTAGCGTGGTGACCAGCCGAAGTAGTGTGGTGACATGCCGCGGTAGCGTGGTGACTAGCCTCCCTAGCGTTGTGACTAGCCGAGGTAGTGTCGTGACTACCGCGGTATCGTGGTGGCTATCAGCGGTAGCGAGTGACTAGCCACGGTAGCATGGTGACTAGCCTCGGTAAAGTTGTGACTAGCCACGATAGCGTTGTGACTAGTTACGGTAGCGTGGTGACTAGCCGCGGTAGAATGGTGACTTGCCGCGGTAGTGTTATGACTAGCCGCAGTAGTGTGGTGACTTGCCGCGGCAGCGTGGTGACTAGTCGTGGTAGCGTAGTGACTAGCCGCAGTAGCGTGGTGACTATCCGGGGTTGCGTGGTGACTAGCCACAGTAGTGTGGTGACTAGCCGCAGTAGCGTGGTGATTAGCCGTGGTAGAGTGGTGACTAGCCATGGTAGCGTGGGGACTAGCCGCGGTAGCGTGTTGACTAGCCGCCGTAATGTGTGGTGACTAGCCTCGGTAACGTTGTGACTAGCCGCGATAGCGTGGTGACTAATCACGGTAGCGTGGTGACTAGCAGCGATAGCGTGGTGACTTGCCGCGGTAGCGTGGTGACTAGCCGTGGTAGCGTGGTGACTAGCTGAAGTAGTGTGGTGACATGCCGCGGTAGCGTTGTGACTAGTCACGGTAGCTTAGTGACTAGCAGCGGTAGCGTGGTGACTAGCCGCAGTAGTGTTGTGACTTGCCGCGGTAGTGTGGTGACTAGCCGTGGTAGCGTGGTGACTAGCTGAAGTAGTGTGGTGACATGCCGCGGTAGCGTTGTGACTGGCCGCGGTAGTGTCGTGACTAACTGTGGTAACGTGATGACTAGCCGCGGTAGCGTTGTGACTAGTCACGGTAGCTTAGTGACTAGCCGTGGTAGCGTGGTGACTAGCCGCAGTAGTGTTGTGACTTGCCGCGGTAGCGTGGTGACTAGCCGTGGTAGCGTGGTGACTAGCTGAAGTAGTGTGGTGACATGCCGCAGTAGCGTAGTGACTAGCCGCGGTAGCGTGGTGACTAGCCACAGCAGTGTGGTGACTAGCTGCAGTAGCGTGGTGACTAGCCATGGTAGCGTGGTGGCTGGTCGCCTGCCTGTCGACTTATAGGTTCGAATCAGCATCGGCTGGATTTATTTTATTTTTTTATTAACCCGGGCTCTCAACTCGTCACAAGCGCAAATGTGTACAGGGAAATGGGCCTTGGGCAGTAAGGGCGACCGATATGATACCTGATTGGGTGACATCTTTAGATGGTGTCCAAAGTACTGCCATTTTTGTCTCTTTATATTTTAAAGTCTAGTGGTCAGTAACTGTGGTGAGTAATTTTATAATCTGCTGGCAGTCCTTTCAGATAGACTGAGCTGCCATATAACAGTAGACGGTACTACCTGCTTTCTGTTAGCGCCAAATGTTCGGCGGCGCTCATCAAACCCGACACCCACATTGTGCCAACGGATTCGAGAGTAGTGCAATTTGGAGGGACAAACCTTATCATATTGCAAGGAAATTCAATCTAAATACTAAATGTCATGGCATGGCAGGGCAGTCCAGGTCCTACGCCTTGGTCGGCAACTGGTCTAGAATCGAAGCTCCATCAGGCGGATAGCTAGAGCATTGCTTTGCTGCTCCGGCAGTGTCTGCAGATTAACTTGTTTCAGACGTATCGATGTTACCTATCCGCTGGAGTCAACTAGGAAGGCCAAGAATGGGATCATACTGCATGGGCAACACATGGTCTCTACAATTTAGCCCTGGCTTTGTCTCTGTGGCTAAGGGCTTGCAAACGCGGTTTGTGAGCCCGTATACCCGGGTTCGAAACACAGCGGTGCTGGTTTTTTCGAAAAAGGTATAGGAGCCGGTTATTCAGAATGCAATGGCAAACTACTGAACGTAAAATTTGCCCAGGAATCACGAACAGCGAAAATTCTGCGGTTGACTGCTACGTCCTGTGAAGGACATGCAACTTAATTATTTTTTTGTTTCTATGGAGAGGTATAACTCTATCTGTGGTCCCAGCCATGGGTTGTAGTTACTGTGACATTTTTTAAACACAGTGTAACAAACGATCGCCTGTCAAGACGGCAAGGTGATAGCAGGTGAGTAACTTAGAGTTTCTGCCTCTGGTTATGCGTATATGGTTCGATTCACAGCGTGTACTGTATGGATGCTTACAAAAATAGGAAAAGGGTGGTATACCCTTCGCGGATCCTGGACAAGGACAAGTGGCATAATCAGCCACCGGAGGCTGATGCATATGTTGGGGGAGGAGGAATCTGAGCACCTATGAACTTTTCCGGAGTGCAAAGATGATACCCCAACAGATAACAGATATACGGTATGTGTGATTATGGTTCACACACGTTTGTATCAACACAGACGCTACAGCTTTCGTGCACTGTGGTCAGATTCTCTTTGTGTGCTCTATTGGAGGAGACGGAGCACGTACTGAGATATTCATGCGCAACGAATGCGATCCTTAACAAGACTAAACACTATTGGATATTTCTAATGTAGATAGCGCACTTAGATGGATAGGACATCTTAGGAGGATGGATGATGGTAGAATACCAAAGGATATCTTTTTTGGTGAATTACAGATGGGTAAGAGATCTCAGGGTCGGCCTCTACTACGATACAAAGATGTGTGTAAGCGGGACATGATTGATACAGGCATTGATAATGCACATTGGGAGCAAGTCGCCGCTGAACGTGTTGCATGGAGGGCAAATATCAGAAATGGAATAAAGTCAAAGGAGAAAATTATTGCAGAAAAGTCACACACCAAGCGTTTGAGACGTAAGATGGTTGTCACGAGATCGCCATGAGTTAACCAGATAATAATAATACAGAAAGTTTGCCTAGTGCATATGTTCGAGGCCACAGGTTGTTTCAACAAATCCAGGAAATGTAACTGCACGTGTTTACATCTGGTCGACGGATTGGGAACACTCGGTGGTGAGGGAGACGGGTCCCGGCATCGCTTTGACAGTTTGTCAACATTTGAATACAGATGGAACCCGTGGGATCATGGTGGCAATCGGATGTCGGCCATCACATGTCGGGCAAAATTAACAGTTGCAGATGTGTAGGGGAAGTGAATGAGCTGAATCATACATCGCTTTGACAGATTATAAACAAGCGGAAGTACTCAGCTCGGAAGAAAACAGTCCGTCTGTCAATTCTAGTTTCCGGACGGAAAGAAGATTGGCAGCTTGTTGGGGAAAACTGTTGTTGGGATCATACAGTAACTCGTTAGTTTGTTGGGGGAGTCAAAACAACTGATGACAACTTTGACATTGATAGAGCCAGGGAAAATCGATTCTTGACAATGGATGATATGTCCAAATAACACCTGTGTGGACCGGAAGAATACTGTCACGTGACCAATTTTAGGTTTTGCCGAAAACCAGGATTGGAGAGGACAGTTGAACTCAAACCTTGGATTTTAGCAGACGTGCTTCGGCACTGTGGTTCTGATGGGAAAATGTCTACCGTGCGCGAATTGAGTTAATTTAATTTCACACGTGCCTGTCATGGCAAGAGTGGATGTAATTTGATCTAACTGCAGTGTTGCCTAAGGTAGAACCTATTATAATTAGTTCTAATTAATATAGGCTGTAGCCTTGTTAAAACTAAAGTGTGATGATTAGCACTGTTAGTGGAAAACTAGCTAGAGTAGGGAAGTGATACTTGACTCTGTTAGTTGAAAATAGATTAGTGAAGTGTTGATAAGCTTTACTAGTTGAGAATTAAGTAATGAGGGATAATTAGGATATTCCCGTAGGTGTCCCTGGTGGGCGGGGTTCCGCATTCTGTTTGTTGATTTTTTTTTTCTTGTCTTGGCCTGATGATAACATATGTGTTCAGTCATCTGTCCATGACAGAGTAGGTTCATTATATTTTCTGAGCGAGGCCGATGGCCCACGATCATCTAATAGAGATCAGTGACGGGGAGGCTATCACCGGTTGTCTGATTTATGTTACAGGTTCCCTCTGGTTGGAATGAAGAACACGGAACCCAGGAAAAATCCGATCCCGGATAAAGTTTGGCGCAGGAAGATTGGCCAGCAACTTTACAACAGAGCTTATGCTAGAGGAAGATGATCAACATTGCTCAGTGGAGCTGAATGGTATATGTATCCTACAGGATAAATACCGAATGAGTTTAGGTCATACCAGTTTTAACACACCAGTAGTGATGGATATTCAGTTCACTTATGACTAGAACAAAAATAAAGGACTCTATTGGAGTATAGACAATAACTGTTTAATAGTGAGAACTAGAGAACATTTAGCAAGAGACAAAAAGTCCTGTTCATAGGACAGTGTTCCATGTTTGTTTCACCGCGCCGGAATTATGAAGCCGGAGTTTCTATAAACTATTAGGAACAGTTGCGTTAGGAACAATAATAGTTTTTTCCATGGATTATATATTTACATGGGATTCAGATCTCATGGTCATCAAAGTTCCTGGAAGAGGACATGTCTGGAGAGAAGGATACGACTTCGGTGAGGTCTAGTGTACTGACTCGTGTGATGTCGTGTAATCCTTGCCATGATGTGTACACTATGATCCTGAACTTTGAAGGCTGACACATACATTTATGTTAAAATACACGACACACATTTTCTTCGCAGACACGTCTCATATACGTTACACTTTTCTTTTAATAAATTAATCTTTATTAATTTTTAGAAGCAAGAGTTGTTGAGTATGTTGCGTTGGGGAGGTATGAGAGGGGGGCATAGTACGACAGTGAGAGAGTGATAGGAAAAGGTGTCCACGGGCTGATGGAGTGTGTTGGACGGAAGCTGGTGGATTCTCCAGGATATTGATAAAAAAAAAAAATATTATAATGTGGGTGTTGACTCTCTTCACTCCAGGGACGACACTTTAAAGGAGGACACGACAATGGTGGAAATGACCACGTGTTCAGATGCACCCACTGTGAACGGACATTTACAGCGCAAATTGGCCTTATCAGTCACACTCGCTACCGCCATTGTTAAAAGTCATTATGCCTTTTTAAAGCACAAACTATCGTCTGTCAAGACGGCAAGGTGCCAATGGAGATAGCGCATTTAAAGGACCCTGTTTGCAGGCCTTCACGCACTAGTGCATGCCATGCTAGCACCACATATTTGTACACCAATCAGGCAAGGGTTTGATGTGGTCAATGTCCCCCCGCTCACCGTCACATCCCATGGCATTTCCTGATGTTTAATGTGACCACGCCTTATCCTTTCCGTCTAATGTACTCTCATTTCTCAAGCTCATCGTGCCCCCTGGGATGTCTTATCCCTGCCATGTCCTAGACAGCGTCGACAATTTAGCCCTGGTCGCGGACAGATTGGACAAATATGTCGTGCATCGCTCGCCGCTTCATGTTTACACTGATGTATGAGACCTTAAGTAGTTGAAACAACGAGCGGACATAGCTCTGCCATTTGCTAGCTTAGTCAGAAATGTAACATTAAACATGCGATCGGAATCATTCGTGGGCCAGGTGGGACGGCGTCCCCAGCTCCATTAAGCAGTTTTAAACAATCGGTTGCTTGAGTGAGGATACGATTTTCCTGAACATGAAAATAAAACTAACGAGTCAACAATGCCATTAAGAATATCTGCTACTAAAATGGATTTTGGTTATGGGGCGGATGAAACGGTACTTCTTGGGGAATTGTTTTGATTCGTATTCTGTCATCTACTGCCTATGGTACCTTGCAGTTAGGAGAGAGGGGGGGGGGGGGTGAGTCTGAGGAATTAATTAATGCAGTCGCTGCGAAGTGTGCAGGTTAGGGTTTTCTTTTTTTCCAACGACAGAAAAAAGCCGCACCTTATATTCGAACCCGGGTCTACTGAGGGAGAACCCACTGTTCCAGTCACTCAGCCAGCAGCTCCTGTGATTTGTAATCGAAAGACTTGATTTACCGCAGTCGCTATCTCTCTCTCTCTCTCTCGCTCTCTCTCTCTCTCTCTCGCTCTCTCTCTCTCTATCTCTCTTTCTCTCTCTCTCTTTCTCTCTCACTCTCTCACTCTCTCTCTCTTTCTCTCTCACTCTCACTCTCTCTCACTCTCTCTCTCTTTCTCTCCCCCTCGCTCTCTCTCTCTCTCTCTCTCTCTCTCTCTCTCTCTCTCTCTGAAATCACCCGTTTAGGACATACGGAGGAGAAGAAAAAGAAGAATGTGAAGAAGTGGAAAAAGTCGCAAGTACACCAGAAAGGAAGCAAAGGATAGCGAATTTAGCAATATATGTGGGGTGGGCACAGTTATTACTTCACTATTTTTCCTGGGATATGTTCTGGGTGTAGGGATAGGTGTGATCTGTCTACAGAACCCCTCATCCCTGGACACTGCTTTCTCACTATCTTTCAACCTATGGGAGCTAACCACTAGGGTTAAAATCCGTGGACATAACTCAACTCTGGTGTCATCAAGATCATAATGCAACATTGTATTATTTACAATAGTGAACTAGAGAGCAGTTCTAGATTGAAGCAGAGAGTATCAGAGATAGATTGGCAAAGGAGTAGCAGTTTAGGATCCAAGTTTCTTCCTCGGGCGGCACTTGTATAGTCGTCCCGTTCAGCTGTAGCAGTCGCCTCACCGGATGTTGTGCGATCCTCCCTCGACAAGTCCGGAATGGCTGGACTGCTTGACACGGGTTGTCGACTTCTCTAGAAACAAGCTCAGGTTCTGGCACACTCCATCTCGGTATTCGATGTTGATGACAGAAAAGTTCATGATGACTCTGGACAAGTTGTTCAAGTGGCCATTTCTAACAGTTCACAAAACGATGTCACTGAAAGTCACTGGACTGACCAAGGTAATGACCGGGTCAAGTGTATCACATAAGTTCAGACACGAGATACGATCGTTGGAGCATAACAGCTCAACTCTTTGACAGTCTCTGTGGGCCTCAGGGGCCTGATAGTGTAAGGCACATGATACATTAACAATGTCTCTGTGGGCCTGATAATGTACTGAATATGAGTCCTTAGCAATGTCTCTATGGGCCTCAATGGTCTGATAAGGCAATTAATAAGTCATCTTTGACCTGGTATAACAGTGCAGGAAATAAGTGGCCAATGGTGCGTAAGTATCTGGTACTTTGAGAATCTACAGGCCGGCAAATAGCGTTGTCGACGTTAATGTTTCAGCTGAAGTCAGGCGCTGCTCCAACGCTGGGGAGTTCGCACAGCTTCTGAGTTTGCCATGTCCTCCGTCGTATGCCGGGCCTAAGATCTCTTCTCGGTCACACTGGAAGGTAGGTACTGCAATGAGAAAACCGAGTGAAAGTAGCCTACCACAGCCTATGGTGATTAACTAAAGAAAAGGCACTACGCCCTCATCCTAGGTTGCATATCGAATATGTTTACCTGATCCTCCTCATCTGTGAAAGAGTGTAGACAGCGGTGAATCTGGGACCCTCATCCGTCAGGCAGCCCCTAGAACAGCTTCGTCACTGAAGACCTGGGTGGCAGCTCGGATACGTCCGGTCTCTCCTCACATGTATCCGTTGGAACTCACCTGTACAACACTCAGTGTTTCTCACTCTTTTCATTCCTCGCTTCAGAGTGTAGGGATTTGCGTAAGACTTAGCGGCCCTGGAAGGGGACTCGTCTTCCTGAAGACTCCTCTTCGTTATCACACTTGAGTCAATTTCTCTATCTGTCCTCACTCCCAGATATTGTAGAAACGCTATCTCATAGGCGGCTCATGTCCTCATTAGTGATAGAGTGGTGTGCAGCTACGGTAGTTCTTCCCCAATTTAGTTCGCAGGACAAGTGTAGACGAAATACCTGGGTTTGTTCCCAAGTATAAGGCGATCAGTACATTCCCCTTTGGTCACCCCGGTTTAGTGGCATGACTTTATAGCTGATCCACTGGGATCCGAGTGTTTATTTGTAGAAAGCAGTCTGTTCCCTTTTTATCTACTTCCCACTCTCTTCCCATTGTGTAGAAGGATAATTCCACATTGATACTCCAAGCAGGGAATGATAGCTTCAGGACCAGTAGAGGAAAGTGGAAAAGATAGAGCAATAATCCGTTCGAAACTGCGGTGAGCTGTCTCGCTATTGTCGATCGTATACCTCCGATATGCGACTCGGCCGACGCTCCCTTTCGACCTATCACGGTATCACGGTTCGATATCGATAATATCGACACCGTCGAACTGCTTCTCATCCGTCTCCCTTTGCTACAGCCATCGAATCGCCCTCGACTCCTTTCGTCGGCAGCAAACAACAACACCTCGGCCACTGTCCCCGAGGCTTTACGCAGCGCTCTTCGAACCAACGATTTCGAAAGCTAGGTCATGCATAGCTCATTTAATCATGCATAAGCCCACGGACCTATCACATCTTCATTTAATTTTCTAACAACCAGTTGGGGGTGGCAGTGAAGCGCTTTAACAATGAATTTTAAGGCAAACTATTACCCGCCCAAAATTAGCTGTCTTCGATCGTTAATTCCTACTTAATGTGCATGACCTAACTCCGTGAATGTAGAGAATCTTTGAATTCTTTGAATACACTACTATCCGCTCGACAGGCGTCGTTTCAGTGGAGACCCAAACATACAACTGTCGAATGTTAACCGCCGATCTTAAGGTACTTCTCTGGAGAGGAAGAACTTCGCTTACAGTCAAGACAAGCAACTTTCTCGGAGAATCATGCTCCAATTACATGAGACGCAATTTCGGGAAGTTGAGCTCGATCCGCGTCAAGAGAAACCCCCAGAAAAGAGCTTCGAGAATGCTGGAGATGAAATCCAGAAAGAGGAACTCCCTTCGAGTTACCGTAGGCTAGACATAGCGTGGTGGTCTCCCGTGTCAGAACTGGCCGCGAGGCAGAACCTACGGCCGGTAATGTGACAGCGGACAAGGATCTAGAGGTCCATATACTATCCGAGCCTTTGGTTGGAGTCTGTTTACAACACCCAGAACCTCTGGAAGAAATAGTACATACCTAGGCCTGGCCGCGTCAGCGAATTTGACAGGAGGCGGCCCTGAAAATGTCTTGAGCAATGACCGGCGGCAGTTCGGCGCATGGGCTCGTCGCCTACCACGTGAGGAAAAGTATGGCCACTTATTTCTCGGTGCTTTTAGACCTAAAATATGCGATAGCCCTATTAAATCACGGATCCATAGCAGAAACTGCTTCAGTACAAATGATGTATTATTATTGAGGCCTAGTCGTATCCAGCCCCTGTGTGCAGTTCCTGGTTATGCCCTAGCTTTGTCCCATGTTCCTCTCCATAGAAGTGACGTGTCAGTACCAGTCTCGCACACCCCGCTGTTTTATGAGGTCGGGGAGAGGAAGAAGAGCACTTCAGTACAGTTCCTGGGGAGATGGTACTTTGGTACCAGGTTGATAGGAGGAGAGGGGAGGGAAGAGGGGGAGAGAGAAGGGATAGATTTAGAAAAAGGGGGAGATGGAGAAAGAGAGGGAGTGAGAGGGAGAGAGGGAGAGAGAGTGAGGGAGGGGGAGAGAGAGTGGGAGAGAAGGGAAAGGGAGAGGGGGAGAGAGGGGGAGGGAGAGAGGGAGAGAGAGGGAGGGAGAGATGGAATGAGAGGAGAGAGAAAGAGAGAGGGAGATAGAGGGAGAGGGAGAGAGAGGGGGAGAGAGAATGGGGAGAGGGAGAGAGAGGGGGAGAGAGAATGGGGAGAGAGAAGGGAGAGAGGGGGTGGGAGAGATGGGGGTGGAGAGTGTGGAGGGAGGGAGAGAGAGGGAGAGGGGAGTGAGAGAGGGGAGAGGTAATGAGAGGAGAGAGGGGGAGAGAGTATCTACATCAGCCTCTGTCTGAAAGATGCAAGCCCTTGTCAGGTGGTCAGACGACCTGAAGGCCAACACATCACATTCAAGCTTTAAAACTCACTTTTCCGAGGATTCACAACAAACCAACATAGATGTCAGCAGAGGCATTCGAGTTCATCGACATTTGAAAAATCAATGTGCTCATTGCGCAAAATCTATGACAAACAGCAGACTGTTCAACTAATCCTTGCTGAAGATCCCGTGACAAATAAATATTTCATGTGCAATCATGTTTATATCCCCTCTTGAGGATGTATCATATTATATACAGAGGCGGTTGCAAGAGGATATTTTCTGCAGGTTGGTGTATTTTGATATCATTAAACATTTGTTCGCGGATCAGTTACATTGCTTCATAGAAAATTGTATTTGCGTGCTAGGTTTTGATGTTGGCAAGATAATTCGGGTTTAATTAATAGCTTGAAGAGAGGGATATACAACAATACCTCGGTTTTCGTTGCTTTCGGTTTTCGTCGATTGTCTCAGATTTCGTCGGTGTACCCATGGCTCCTCGCTGCTAAGTTTGCGAAAAACAAAGGGCCCACGCGTTCTACTGCTCAGTTTGGCGCTGTTTCTCGTTGTGTCCTATAAGTTAACCCTTTCCCCTTAGCTCCATCATGGGACCAAAAACAGTTTCCAGAGCCGGCAATTCTTCGAGGAAGGATTCCAGGAACACGGTCGTGTTGAAGGCGGGAATCATTGAAAAATACGAGAGCGGCATTAAGACTGCTGACATCGACAGCATGTACGGAAAGTCGCTATCCACGATAAGTTCCATTGTGGCGAAAACGGAAGCAATAAAGGAGAATCTCCGTGGCGAAGTAGTCAAGCCGTCTGACTCGATCTCCAAAGGTTGTGGGTTAGATTCCGGGCAACGTCATTTGGTTCACGAGTGAATTTTTTCGGAGAATCCTGGGGGTCGTTGTTGGAGCTATGGAAGTCGTGCGTTGTGCGACGCTTTCCGCGCTGCGGAAAGAGACTGAACTATATGGGATTAAAAACCCGGTGCACTGAAGTCGATCCTGTCGACTGTTAAGCGACTTTAATGTAGCGAAAGGCAAGAATGTGCTAACGAAACAGAGATCGCAAACAATCGAAGACGTCGAACAGTTATTGATAATGTGGATAAATCAAAAACAGTTAGATGGCGATTCTGTTTCGGAGGCAATCATATGTGACAAGGTCAGGTTATTGTATGTCGATCTCATTAAGAAAATGCCTGGTACGAGTGCTACTGTACTTAGTGATTTAAAGGCTAGCAGAGGATGGCTTGAAAAATTCAAGGGCGCACTGGCATACACTGTGTTACTAAGCACGGCGAATGTGCGAGTTCGGACAAGTCTGAGGCCGAAACATGGCATTAAACATTACATTTATTCCCTTTAAATTGTGTTGTGGTGTGTATTTTGGAGTATCTAGAAAGAATTAATTGGATTTAAATTCACTTCTATGGGAATATATGCCTCAGTTTTTCGTCGGTTTCGGATTTCTCCGATTGCTTTAGGGCGATTTATCGACGAAAACTGAGATTTTACTGTATATGTATATTTCTGTTTAATTCTACATAGAGCAACAAGTTATGCTTAGTTCAGAATTCAACAGGTCCTGTTCATGTATATATATTTATATAATCTAAATATATTCCTCTTGTACCTTGCGGTGTCGAGGTGAAGTATAAACAGCTGAAGAGTGCCCGCTTATGGGCTTCATGTATTGATATTCCCATGGACTCTGTTATTCCCTGCGTCCATCGTTTACATGGTCGGCCTCCTCCTCTGTTTCCCTCTGGTCTGTACATCATTGCTTGTTGTGGTATACTGTTTACTGTTAGTTGGTAACCTACTTGCATGGCCAAACCATTTGACATGCTGCCTTCTAATAAAATCTAGTGCAGCTAAAACCCCCACTTTAGTCCTGATTTTTTCATTTCTGATCTTATCTCTTCTTGATACATTGAGTATTCTTCTCGGGAATCTCAATTCTGTTGTGATTTTTCTTTTCTCTTTTACTGACATTGTCAAGGTTTGGCATTGGTAACATAGAGTTGGTAGGAAGATTGTGTTGTAAAGTGCTTTCTTAGTAGTTATTGCTACATGTTTGTTCTTTACTATTGGTGTCATTTGTCCAATGAGTTGGTTTGCCTTATTGCATCAATTTTTCTATCTCGTCTAGTTTAGGTGAATCGTTGTTGCTTTTTCTTCTTTAATTATAGTCATTACCTCTGTTTTACATGTGCTAATTTTCATGTCAGCCAGTCCCCTTTTTGTAGGCCAGTATATTCCACATGGCTAATAACAAGTGTCAGACCATTATCTAATATTACTGAGTCGTGTAGTTTTGATGTTCGCATTTTGCCCATGTGTTTATAATGCATATCTTTTATATTGTTACTGTTCTCTGTTAGCCTTGAATGATGTATGAATGAAATAATGTATGAAAGAGAGTGATAGAAGGGCAGAATGTTAGACGGGCCTGCGTGCCCAATTCTTAACCCTTTGAAAATAAAGTTTGTTCGTTCGTTCGTTATGTTTCTACACATTCGTTTAGACTATTCATGTGGTCTTGTAATTCAGCTTCTGATTTTGCTATTAGTGCTTGGTCGTCCGCAAACAGGAGTTCTCTAATGGTTAGATTTGCAGATGGTTCTTCTTCTGTGTTCTCGTCATGCGGTGTTCTTGTAGTTTCTGTTTCGCTGGTTTCTTTACATATGTTATCTATATATGTTATGAACAAGAGAGGGGACAAGACACAACCTTCTTGTACTCCGGATCTTATGGTGAAGGGATCTGAGTGTCCTCCAGTTGCTCTCATTATGCATTCACTGTTGTTGTATAAACTTCTACATAGGTTTGTTAGATATGTACTCACTCCATATTGTTTAAGGATTTCCCACAGCTTATTTCTATCTATTCTATCAAATGCCTTGAAGATGAACAGTTATAATTAATGTGGATAAATTAAAACTAGTTAGATGGCGATTCTGTTTCAAAGGCAATCATATGTGAAAAGGCCAGACCGTTGTATGCCGATCTCATTAAGAAAATGCCGGGGACGAGTGCTCGTGTACTTAGTGATTGTAAGGCATGCAGGCGATTGTTTGGGAGAGAAAAAAATGCGAGTTCAGACAAGTTTGGGGCCCAAAAATAGTATTAAACACTATATTTATTCTCTGTAAAACGTGTGTTTGTTATGTATTTTGGAGTGTCCAGAACGAATTAATTGGATTTACATTGGTTCATATGGAAATAATTGCCTCGGTTTTCGTCGGTTTCGGATTTCACTGACTGACTAACTTCGGACGGATTATCAACGATAACTGAGGTTATCAAGACATAGTAGACTGTGCCCATAGACATGTTAATTATGCCAACAGTACACAGCGGTATGGTAGATAGTGGCATGGTAGAGAGTGCCCATTAATTAGAGTGGCATGGTAGATAGTGGCATGGTAGATAGTAGTATGGTAGATAGTGACATGGTAGATAGTGGCATGGTAGATAGTGGTATGATAGATAGTGGCATGGTAGATAGTGGTATGGTAGATGGTGGCATGGTAGATAGTGGCATGGTAGATAGTGACATGGTAGATAGTGGCATGGTAGATAGTGACATGGTAGATAGTGGCATGGTAGATAGTGGCATGGTAGATAGTGGCATGGTAGATAGTGGTATGATAGATAGTGGCATGGTAGATAGTGGTATGGTAGATGGTGGCATGGTAGATAGTGACATGGTAGATAGTGACATGGTAGATAGTGGCATGGTAGATAGTGACATGGTAGATAGTGGCATGGTAGATAGTGGCATGGTAGATAGTGGCATGGTAGATAGTGGCATGGTAGATAGTGGCATGGTAGATAGTGGTATGATAGATAGTGGCATGGTAGATAGTGACATGATAGATAGTGGCATGGTAGATAGTGGCATGGTAGATAGTGGCATGGTAGATAGTGGCATGGTAGATAGTGGCATGGTAGATAGTGGCATTATAGATAGTGGCATGGTACATAGTGACATGGTAGATAGTGGCATGGTAGATAGTGGCATGGTAGATAGCGGAATAGTAGATAGTTGCATGGTAGATAGTGGTATGGTTGATAGTGGCATTGTAGATAGTGGCATGGTAGATAGTGGTATGGTAGATAGTGGCATAGTAGATAGCGGTATGGTAGATAGTTGCCTTGTAGATAGTGGTATGGTATATAGTGGTATGGTAGATAGTGGTATGGTAGATAGTGGCATGGTAGATAGTGTTATCGTAGATAGTTGCATGGTAGATAGTGGTACGGTAGATAGTGGTATGGTAGATAGTGGTATGGTAGATAGTGGTATGATAGATAGTGGTATGGTAGATAGTGGTATAGTAGATAGTGGTATGATAGATAGTGGTATGGTAGATAGTGGCATGGTAGATAGTGGCATGGTAGATAGTGACATGGTAGATAGTGGCATTGTAGATAGTGGCATGGTAGATAGTGGCATGGTAGATAGTGGCATGGTAGATAGTGGCATGGTAGATAGGGGCATGGTAGATAGTGGCATGGTAGATAGTGGCATGGTAGATAGTGGCATGTTAGATAGTTGCATGGTAGATAGCGGTATGTTAGACAGTGGCATGGTAGACAGTGATATGGTAGATAGTGATATGGTAGATAGTGGCATGGTAGATAGTGGCATGTTAGATAGTGGCATAGTAGATACTTGCTTTGTAGATAGTGGCAAGGTAGATAGTTGCATGGTAGATAGTATCTGTCACACGTTTCTCTTCATGATAATATCACGAAGATCTCACGATGATACTGTTCATGATATTGATGATAAGTTTTGTGTGATGGTCGTTGTCTAGGTAACGATACTCATGGTGTGTCAATGGAGATATCTGTCTTGCAATGTAACTCACCCCCGCAGTGCATATTCACCAGGCATGAAACAAGATTCCGTTGGCGCACATAATCCTTTATTACAAAAATAAGACGGACAAACGGAGCAGGTTTATACATCCAGGAACATAACGTAATCCATAGAATAGAAATATCCTCACAATTCTAACCCGCACACATCTATGCCTTCTCACGGCTGGCTTCTAATCTCAATCCACAAGACAGGTAATCCAGCTACTATCCACGGCTGGGTCTCCCACAATACAACCCACACATTGGGTTGGAGCCACTGCTCAACTATAGAATTCACTCTGGGTTTAGGCCCACACTCAATACAGAACCCACTCTGGGTTCAGGCCTGTCTTCACCACTCGAAGAACAACACAACACCGAGCTCTCTCTTAAACGACCTGACCCGCAGTCGGTCTCTTCTCTCACTGACTTCCAGTCTCCTCACTTCACACAACACACCACTCTCTTTCGACCCATCCCCCCCCTGGGGATTTCCACTCATATCCGCCCCATTATTTCTGAGGGTTGATTGTTTTCCTCGTAGCCAGGTCAGTCAATTTACTGTCTCCCCCTCTCATCTCCATTCTTCCTCCTGCCCGGTCACTCAACTCAATGTCAGTGACCCAGGCTTATGTCATTACCCCCCTCTTAAAAGAAAACTTCGTTTTCAAATATTGGGAGACTAAAACTTACTAAACATGTGACCCAGACATATAGCCTGGGTAGCCCTAAGTATGGCTGCACCTTACTCTAGCTACCACCCTAAATGATACCTCAAATGCTCATAGTACACTCCCATATTCCCCACACATAAATACAAACAACTTTCTATCTTGTGTACCAATGCATGAACTAATACATCACATAATAATAATACATCACACAATAATAATACATCATAGGAAAGCATTATACTTATGTAACCACAGGTCTCTTACTACTTCACGACCACACAATACTATTTGTGTCCCGACCCAATATCAGGTGGTTCTGTTCTTTCATTAACCCACCTCTGATTCCTGTCGATGCTGTGTCTACCTTTCATGTACCCATGACTCATGGTGCCTCTACAATTACAACATCTGTTTGCTATCCCTAGCCCTGGGTCAGTAATGTCGCGAAAACTCTTTTGACCTGACTCAACTTTCCTATCTGCATATTGCACCGTTACACTTGAGTCTCTGTTTAGTCTGAACTCTTTATTCAATCTTGGCCCATTTATCTGGCACCTTGCTTTATGCTGCATACGCCTTATGCCTATGTGCCCTGCACATGCACTATCCTGAGCTGTTCTAGTATATCGGTCTCTATGTACTAAAGGTACTGCTCCTTGCCCACGTGCAGTTCCACTATCTGACAAGCGGCGAGTGAGAACATTGTTCTTCCTCTCGAAGCACCATCTACCTTTCTTTGACTGCCTATTTTCTACTCTCCTACACCCTTGGGAACATTTGTTCAGAGTAGTATCTTGTCTCTGGGATTCACTAGCACTATATTTGGGATCCATTCTCATCTGCTCAGCTGTACTATCCTTGTCCTGAGTTCCTGTGTCTACTTCAAGTGCCTCTTCTATCTCAACTATACTCTCTAATTTAGGTTCTCTTGTGGTAACTACCTCATTACTGTTTACACTATATTTTCGGTCCCAATAAACTACTTCCTCTTCTGTACAATCTTTAACTCCTATAACATTTCCTATGATCAAATCAGCCACTGGTGAGTCCAAAACACACGCTGTCACTCTTCCAGTGATATATGGTGTTTTTACTGTTATTATGGCTACTGGGTAGAACTCTACTGTGCCGTTGAATGTTATGCATCTAATATTTTTCCCTGTATAATCCGAGGGATCTATTAAACTTCTCCTCACTCCGATAGACGTACATCCGGAATCCCTAATTGTTAACGCTGGTCTATCATTAACAAATCCCTGATGCAGCTTCAAACTTCCTCCTTCATGTACTGCTGATCCTGCTTTCACTGTATGACCACATATTAGGACTGGCTGACTGTCTTTTTCAAAAAGAGGTTTGCACCCACTACAATCTTCATTGTTGATAGTCTCAATTACTTGCGCTGCATTTGAGTGCTCTGTTTCTCTCATCCTACATTGATGGCTGAAATGCCCCTTCCTGCCACATTTGAAACAAGTGACCTCCTTCCTTGCGTTACTTGTTGGCTCACTAGCTGGTTGTGCATCACACTGTGCTGCCTTGTGTCTCCAGCTCCCACAATTCCAACATCCGGCATAATTTGGACGTCTCTGGAAGTTCCCTCTTCTATATGGGTACCGTCCTACTCTACCAACATTGTTTCCTCGGAAACCATTATCTTGGAGTTCTTGCTGCTCACCTTTCTGTGCTGAATCCACACTTTTCGCCCTTGGTCTAATGACTGGATTCTGGTCCTGTTTAGTGTACGCTGCACAGACTATTTCCTCACTCATTAGTTTCCCAATAGATACATTAGGATGTGCAGTCATGTAGTTTTGACCTAACTGAGACATTGTGTCTATGTCCTTTGGCTTCCGTTCCTCAAAGAACGCCACTAAATTAGAATTGCATGCAGATACTACCTTGTCTCTTAACATTAGGTCTACTAATTTATTAAAATCTTTCCCTACTTCTGCGAGCTCCATCCATTTGTTAAATGTATTCTTTACAGTGTTAACAAAATCTGTGAAATCTTGATTTGTCTCTGGCCCTAACTGTCTAAACTTTGTTCTATATCCATGTTCAGTTAGTTGGAACTTTGTCAGCAAACGTTGACGTAAGATAGTGTAGTTGTTCCTTTCTTCTACAGGTAAATTGAACATGGTGTCTAGTGCCTTCCCCGTAAGAAGCTCCCCTAGTCTAATAGCATACTGTTCTTCGGGGATGCCTAACACTTTCGCACTTGCTTGAAATCTGTCCAAATAAGATTCAAGGTTGTCTCGGTCCGTAAAGTATGGCAGTTTTAATCTCTGTGACGACTGCGAAGGTTTTCCGCTTTCCTCACTTTGACCCTTTGAAGATAGTTCTAGTTTTCTGAGAGCAATTTCAGCTTCCATCTTAATCTTCTCTTTCTCAATTTTCACCGCATTTGTGTGTTTTAACTTTTCAAGTTCCATTTGTGTCTCTCTCTCTTCCTGTAGACGCTTGTTTTCTATTTCAGCTAGTTTTACTTGTGTCTCTTCCTGTAGACGCTTGTTTTCTATCTCAGCTAACTTTACTTCCTGTAGACGTTTGTTTTCCATTTCAGCTATTTTTACTTGTGTCTCTTTCTCAGCTAACTTTTCTTCCTGTAGACGCTTTGCCTCGCGTTCATTATGCCTCTCCTCTCTTTCCGTCTGTTGTTGTTCTTTTGCTTCGGCATACTCCTGTAACTCTTTACCTTTCAGGCCTATTCTTTCACCTGCTTCAATATAATCCATTAAAGTAGGCATCTTGTACTTGTGGACACGTTGCTGTGAATCAGCCAACTATAAATGTACAGACTCTGCTGTTAGTCTTTGTGTCACTTGCCTAAGTACACCCGCACTCCCTGTGTACGTAAATCCGTAGTGCTACAATATCACTCTGTACTCACCCAGTCACTCTATAAGTACTAGGTAGTGAGGGGGGAAGTATCACCTATACTCCCTTATATCTATATATCTATGACCAAAAGTTCATAAAGTCCCTGGAAATATTGTTAAACATACATATCAATACATATACAAACAAATGGATGATAACACTAAGTGATGACTATCCAACGCTAGACTTCACAAGCTGAGTACACGGAGACGATGATGACACAGAAATAAACCACAGTAACAACCACAAGCTTGTGTAGAGACATCCACAGTGCGCGTAAAATAAAAATATAAATTGACCAAGACCACTAGACAGCAGAAATGACGAAAGATCACAATAAAAACATATATCCGAACACAACAAATATTATATGTAAATATAACGAAAAGAAAGAGAGAAAGAAAAAGAATATATACTGAAAATATACACAGATCTGACGTCAGACAACTCGGCTCTAGATATTGGTTAAGACTATTTCAATGCCCCTGCACGATACGTCAACTCATTAACGTTTTTCTTACAAAAATATCGTAAGCACCAGAAAGACAAATAAATTATTGTGCTGTATCCCGACTCTCGAGAAACACCCCAACAAATCCCCTACTCTTGACAAACACTGGACCACATACAAGTAACAGCTTAACAACCGAAAACAATATTTATAAGACAATGAGCAGCAAACAGAATGTCCACATCGTTGGCCGATAAATATGTGCCCACTAATCCGTCGCCAAAAGTTCTTTTTATTCAATGTCTACGACGCTAGATTTCAAACCGACTTCTTGTTTTGTTGAGTGGTTATTGAATTCACGTGGTGATCAAAAGTTCCAACTGTCGACAGAAGTTGAAGATGATAGTGATATCCGTAACGTTATTGTACTTTCTCTGTACGTGGTAATAATCCAAAGTGTTCTTTCGATTTGTTGTTACTCTCGTTGCGGAGATGGCGCTTCGCTGTATCATTAATGTTATGGATTTCCGTTATCCGACAAGATTCACCAAAAAGAAAAGAAGAATGGCAGCCAATGTTCAGCGCTTTAAATTTGGATATATAGATCCTTATTGGCAAAGAAATACGACAATGGTTGCGATGACGATAAGTTAAAACTGTTTGCTCATAACAGAATAATGATGACAAAGGCTTGAACAAAGACGAACAATCAAGTCTGGTTTCACACAAAAACAGCTTGTTTATCCAGTTCCACTATGGAACATCTCAGTAACTTTCCACTGTCCACGGCCTTGAACTTGCCGGACACCTCAATTTCTCTTTATCTCTCAGTGAAAAATTCCTCCGTAAAACAGTTTTCACACAAACTTGACAGCCCCACCCGGCTGCGGTAGGGGTAACGTTACTATCCCCTTCAGTCAACTGTCCGTCAAATTAGCGACTGCCAATTTTTCTCTGTTATCCAAACATGTACTTCCCCAGTACCTGGACGCTGGTGTACCCACCCGTCCTATTTACTGCGTCGACTAATCTTGACCAGTCAACTTGCAACAACACAGTGCGCTTGCCTCCAGCACACACACCTGTCAATTATCTTTGGTTCCCAATCCTGTCATTATCACCGACAGTGACGTCCTACACACACCCACGCTGCCCTCGCCACTCTGGATTCAACACTCGTCTTTAATTTCAGCCCTCCTGCCTGGTATCACATTTACCTGTCACCGTAATGGACTCTCCCGGTTAGTCTGTATGGCGTGTCTTTATCACCGACTTTTGTGCTGCCGCTGCACCCCCATTCGCTTTAGCGATATGGTTGGGTCCAAATCACCTGTAGTGGACTTCACTTGAACTGTCTGCTAGCTTGTGATTTCCGCCGCGTACCCTCCCCGCGCGCTGACAGTTTTTCTTCGATGTGGCGTCTTACACACACAACAGAATTGCTGTTACTCTCTTGACGCAGTACTGTATAAATTGATGGAACGAAGTCACAGATAATAACTCCTCTCTTTCAGCGAAGAGCCCACAGATACTCCTTACTAAGTGACGAGCGCCCAGATGTTCTTGATCGGACGAGCTCTCAGATTGTCACACGTTTCTCTTCATGATAATATCACGAAGATCTCACGATGATACTGTTCATGATATTGATGATAAGTTTTGTGTGATGGTCGTTGTCTAGGTAACGATACTCATGGTGTGTCAATGGAGATATCTGTCTTGCAATGTAACTCACCCCCGCAGTGCATATTCACCAGGCATGAAACAAGATTCCGTTGGCGCACATAATCCTTTATTACAAAAATAAGACGGACAAACGGAGCAGGTTTATACATCCAGGAACATAACGTAATCCATAGAATAGAAATATCCTCACAATTTTAACCCGCACACATCTATGCCTTCTCACGGCTGGCTTCTAATCTCAATCCACAAGACAGGTAATCCAGCTACTATCCACGGCTGGGTCTCCCACAATACAACCCACACATTGGGTTGGAGCCACTGCTCAACTATAGAATTCACTCTGGGTTTAGGCCCACACTCAATACAGAACCCACTCTGGGTTCAGGCCTGTCTTCACCACTCGAAGAACAACACAACACCGAGCTCTCTCTTAAACGACCTGACCCGCAGTCGGTCTCTTCTCTCACTGACTTCCAGTCTCCTCACTTCACACAACACACCACTCTCTTTCGACCCATCCCCCCCTGGGGATTTCCACTCATATCCGCCCCATTATTTCTGAGGGTTGATTGTTTTCCTCGTAGCCAGGTCAGTCAATTTACTGTCTCCCCCTCTCATCTCCATTCTTCCTCCTGCCCGGTCACTCAACTCAATGTCAGTGACCCAGGCTTATGTCAGTATCATTGTAGATTGTGGCATGGTAGATAGTGGCATGGTAGATAGTGGCATGGTAGATAGTGGCATGATAGATAGTGGCATGGTAGATAGTGGTATGTTAGATAGTGGTATGGTAGACAGTGGCATGGTAGACAGAGATATGGTAGATAGCGGTATAGTAGATAGTGATATGGTAGATAGTGATATGGTAGATAGTGGTATGGTAGATAGTGGTATGGTAGACAGTGGCATGGTAGACAGTGGTATGGTAGATAGTGGTATGGTAGACAGTGGCATGGTAGACAGAGATATGGTAGATAGTGATATGGTAGATAGCGGTATAGTAGATAGTGATATGGTAGATAGTGATATGGTAGATAATGATATGGTAGATAGTGATATGGTAGATAGTGATATGGTAGACAGAGATATGGTAGATAGTGATATGGTAGATAGTGATATGGTAGATAGTGGTATGGTAGATAGCGGTATTGTAGATAATGATATGGTAGATAGCGGTATTGTAGGTAATGATATGGTAGAAAGTGATATGGTAGATAGCGGTATGGTAGATAGTGATATTGTAGATAGTGATATGGTAGATAGTGATATGGTAGATAGCAGTATTGTATAAGGGTCGTTCCAATGGCTTTATTACAAAAGCATGAAAGAAACATTAACAGCTGTCGTAGAATTAAACAAAGCATTCATTTTCAATGAATTATGCACGATGGGTAGGTCATAAAAAGTCGCCGTAGGCATTCAGGCAAACATCCAATTGCTTAAGTATGCGGCGAATGCCGTCCGCAAAAAAAGCATTGTGGTTGCTCACTGAACCAAGTGTTTACCGCGTTCATTACGCCATCATCTGTGTGAAATCGTTGCCCCTTGAGAGCTTTTTTAGAGGTCCGAACAAATGAAAATCACATATTGACAAATCAGGACTATAGGCTGGATTCTGCAGAAATTCCCATTTCTTTCAAGCTAATGCAACAAAATCACTCCGCGAGAAAGCATGCCGGGTCGTTTATTCGTGATGGCTTTTTGCAGCTTGTCTAGTGTATGCAAGTAGTGGGTAGAGTTGACGTTGACACCAGGTTCTTTAAAGTCGGCCAACAGTAGCCCTTCATGGTCAAAAAATACGCTCAGCATATCCTTACCAGCGGACACCTGTAACTTAAATTTTTTGGCTTTTGGTCATCCAGCATGCTTCCATTGCATGCTCTTTCTTTTCCTGCTCGGCTCAAAGTGGTGGCACCATGATTCATTGCCTGCCACTATGCGGAAGAGAAATGCATCACACTCTACTCTGTAACGCAGGAAGTGGTTCAAACACCATCCCTTACGTTCCTATTTTTGGTGGTCAGTCATCATCCGTTGTACCCACTATGAACACACCTTCCGATATTGCAGTTTCTTACGAACGACCTTTTGAATTGTCCCAATTGACACACCAAATTCTTTCGCTAGCGAACGTATGCTTCGACAACGGTTCATCTGTACTGCTGCATCAATTTTGGCGATGGTTTTTTCTGTTGCAACAATATGCGCTTGGCCCGGCTGTCGAAGATCTGTCGTGAACTGACGTCCTTTCCGAAAAATTCGTGCCCAGTCTGTCACTGTTGTCTTCGACACACATTTGTTACCGTACGCTGCCTGCATTCTTCGATGAGTGTCCACTGGTAGAATCCTTCAAATGAAAGAAACTGAATCACTGCTCTTTGAGCTTCTTTGGACGGATTTTGGATCAACCGGCCATTTTCTAAACGGTCAGAAACATAACTTATGCATTATGGGACGATAAGCACGTGCTATTTCATTCATTGGTCAGTACTTATCACATGACTATGACATGATCATGTTCAAAGTACGCAATAAAGCGCGGTGCGGCACGAACGGATTTCAAATGAACGCTCCTAATAGACGGTGACATGGTAGATAGTGGGACAGTAGTGGAGAAAACCGATAGGCAATTGCCCTTGCGGATGCCATGGTGGACTCCGATGTGGTCTACATAAATGATGGTAGGCCGACTAGAATGGCAATGAGGCCTGGCGATGCAGACACAGCTATTGACTTGGCACTTGTCTCCCAGTCATCAGTCCTTGATGTAAAGTGGACTGTTTTGAATGACCGTGGGAGTGATACATGCCGTGTTCAGTCCTGACCTCTAAATCCAGGAAAGTTAAGGATGGGAGAGCGCGCAAGACCTTTGGGTATGAGTGGACCGACAGCCTTCTTGTACGCCTCAGACAGGAGGCATGCAACAGGACTGTTCAAACTCATTTTTGCAGCCCCCATGGTAGATTCCAGAAGTAAACCATGCTTGGAAAGTAAAGAGAGCTGCAGGAAGCAGCTAAGGAAAGTGCGACAGATACCACGAAGCTCACGAGAGGAAGTGGACACCGCGGAAAATGTCAAGAAAGATAAGGTGAAGGGTTTCAAGCGCTGTGCTGCAGAAGCCAAAAACGCAAAAAAAAGAATGTTTCATGAAGGAGATTGGAGGTGATAAAACACTGCGAAAATTCTGGAAGCTTCACAGACAAATACAAAGAAAAGATCGGCCTATGACAGTGGGAACAATTTATAGAGATGATGGTGTGCGCGTGACAACAGACGAAGAGAAAGGGGGGGGGGGGGGCATTTCTCCAGAGATTTTTAGAGAAGACCAATCATAATGATGCGGAGACCAGGGTTGCAGTTAGAGAAGAGTTATCTGGCACCATGAAGAATATGCATTATGAAGGCATCATACGGGTTGAAGATGTTAAACATATTGTGTAAAAGGCAAAAGACAGGGTCTGATGGGGTTAGGTATGGCCGCATGAAGGATTTGCGCGATGCAGACATGAAGGAGATGACCGACTGCTTTAACTAGATCATTAGGACAACATCAGTACCGCAGGATTGGGTGCACAGCTATCTCATACCTCTCCCAAAACCATTCAAGGATCCTTCAAAGCTTAGCAGCTTTAGGATCATCGCCCTTCAATATACATTTGGGAAGGTTCTAGAGAAGATAGTCGCTGTCAAGTTGCAAGTGTTTTTGTAAAGGGGGGAAGCTTCTTCCAAGCGGTCTGGGGAGCTACAGGCCAGGAAAAGATACCGGGTCAAATGCAGCCACTTTTGCCTTTGACGTTGATGAGGGGTTCCAGAGGAGACGGGAAACGGTGGCGGCGGCGCTTGATTTCGAGGATGCATACAATAGAGTTAGATATGATATTTTGATGACCGCACTGGTGGAGAAGGGGATCAATCCCTTGTTGGTGAACTGGATAGCAGCCGTCCTGTATTCTCGTCGGGTTGCTCTCCGTCTGGGTGCGTGGACCTCAGAGCCACATGTTAACCTCGGGACTGCCACAGGGATCTGCTATCTCACCTGTGCTCTTTAACGTGTATACGAGCAAGATTGCAAAACTAGAAGCACCAGGGGTTGAAAGGATACTAACAATTGCAGATGATATTCTTGCATATAGGCAAGGGAGAGATATGGTACAAACAGCCCAGGAGCTACAGGCGACAGCAGACAAAGTGATTGACTGGTGCACTGAAATGAGTGCTGTCGTCCACCCGGAAAAGGCGGCTGTTTTGTGGTGCTCTCTGGGCAACAGGATTATGAGTGCTGATGTTCCAAACCTCATGATAGATAATAGAAACGTCAAGAGAGAGAACAAACTGAAGTATCTGGTAATCACATTTGACAGGAGCCTGTCCTCCAAGGATCATGAGGAGACGGTTGTGACAAGATCTCAAAAAGGATTCAATGCACTTAAAACTATGGCTGGAACGGACACAAAGCAGAGAATGCTTTTCACACTATACCAGCACTTGATCCTCTCAGTGATTGATTATGGACTAGGACTGCTCACTGTCTCAAAGAAACAGCTGGTGAAGTTACAGCACATAGAGAACGAAGCTATGCGGGTCATTCTGTGATGCACCAGAGACACCCCAGTAGTATGTATGCGTTACATCCTTGGTTTGCTGAGTGTTGCAGGTAGGCCAAGGTGATACAGGCGAAGGCATACCTCAGAGTAGCTTCAGACACAGATCACCCTTTGCATGAGGCGCTGGACGCAGTTAAGGGTCAGCTACTGATAAGACGAAAATCATGGATCGCTCAGGTGGAGGATACGATCAGACATGTGTGCATCTTGGAGAACATTAGGTGAGGAGAGGAGTGCGTCAGAGTGCCAGCGGAGCAGTCAGACTTGTGCAGAGTGATAATCACATTGAGCCGGGAGTGCAGGGAGTGGCCAGCAGGGGTCACGGTAGTGGAAATCCAGCAACTAGTTCAGGAGAATGCTTGCTCGGGTGATGTGATTATCTACACAGATGGTTAGGTGACGAAAGGTAGTAGAAGTGCCTGGGAGTTCATAGCAAAAGCTAATGGCCGACGTTTGGTGCAAGAGATCCTGGCATATGAATAGACTCGAACTCGTGTTCTTCTTCTTCTTTTCGTTCATCCGGAGTGTTTTTTTCAGATGTGATTGCGGTGTGTCTGTTATGCGCCCTTGGGCCGAAACCCGTAGGTCAACACATCGACTTTAGCGTGCATTTTTGACCAGGTAGCATTCCTGGGAGACTCTCACTTTTGTGGCGCCATCTGCAACAATGCTGGCCAAGGTGGAACGGTCGAAGACAACGGTCATCCCTCAAAGGAAGGCAGGGACAGTCCATAGCATTTTCCGCCATCCAAGGTTGCTTCCATAGTTGCAGGGCCGACATATAACGCCCTGGATCTGGGCTCACCGAGGGAGATCGTCACGTCCTGCTCATGGCTGCTTTAAATCCTCACTTCAATATATTGGTCATTTCGTTTCCCCGGGTCATTCCCGCACAAACCAGACAGGTTTGCAGACGGCATCCACTCAGCGAGTTTTCGGACATATGCTTGTCGTTGCGCCCATCAGAGCTTTTCCAGGCTCAACAGACATTCGGAAAACTACCCAGTCAGAGCTGTTCCGAACAAGAGCGGCATTCGGAAACTAGGTAGTCAGAGCTGTTCCTAGCACGAGAGACATTCGGGCGAGACATTTCACTCGGACGTAATTGCGTAGTGTCAATTTTTAGTTTGCCACCCGTAGGACGACACTTCCGACTTCCAGCGGGCATTTTTTAATGAGGTTAGCCATCCTCTGGTTTCGAGGCACGTTGGACTGTTGTGATGTCGCTAACATCTCAGCTGGTCAAGATAGAACGATGAACGACATCGTGGTCGGCCCTCAAGGGAAGGCAGGGGCAGACCATGAGTATTCCCTCGCTATCCAAGGAGGCTTCCATAATTGCAGAGCCGGCACATATTGCTCTGTGACTGGGCTCACCCGAGGAGTTGCCACGTCCTGCTCATGGCTGCTTTAGTTCCTCACTTCCATGTGTTGGGCAACTCGTTTGCCACTGATCGCTCAAGCACACACCAGGTACGGTCAGACTGCAAGCGACACCCACGCTTTTGACTTCGGACCACGCAATAGGTTCGCTCGCCGTGCGTTCCATTTTGCGTCAGTGAGACGTTCTTCCACTTTTGTCTACACTCTCTATGAGTTAGATACAGTTTTCGCAGCCACTTTCTTCGACTGGGGCACTTTTTGACTTTTTGTACTCGCTCACGAGGTAGGCTACTTGTGCTGCCGGATCAGCACCTTACCTTCGTGCAGCGGTGAACGAGAAACGGCCTGGCCTCTCATCCGGGAATCTCTCATATCCCCCAGCTGAGAGCCTTCGAACTTCTATCAGACCTGAGCATGTAGCTTGCTCAGTATCACGCCTTTATTTTTCGAGAGGCGGCTATCGGCCCGGCTCTCAGGTCCGAGGGTTTGTGGCTTAGAGGCGTTCAGCCACAGCCCTCGACAGGGAGCCTTTAGTGTTTTGTCCGGACCAAGAACTTCTGCCTTCGTGCGCCTGATTTGAATTTTGGACTGCTATCCTCAGTCTCACCTGCAGAGCAGCAGGTTGTGTCTCTCTTAGTCTGGTCCCTATCCCATATGCTGTCCGATATGTAGTTTTTCACCCATCGGCAAGCACATGGGGTCGATGGGACACGCAAGCTCCCCCACCACGGCAAGGTGGAGACACATCGGGGGAGGAACTCGTGTTCTAAATCAAACAATATATTGGGACAAATGATATGGTTGCAGGTAGATCTGTGAACTTCTTCTTGAAAAAAAAAAAACCTGACAACACTACATTTTGCAAAAATAATGAAAATTCAATTCAATATAAGATCGTGATAAACCAAGTTCATCTAGTTCACAAGTATAAATAATATCTGTTAAAAATATATTGTCTTTTCACTTAAAATCCAATACATTTGTGAGTTTTTCGAAAATAATAGCCTCTTGATAAAAATAGATAATGTCTATCGCTTTGTTGCAATAGGGAAAATATATAACAAAGTCTTTTCCAATGTAGATTCTGCATCACCAAATGATGGGACTGGATAAGGTAAGGCTTCTCTGGTGAAGAACATCCTTTGTTTAATCATGAAAATGTCACTTCCTATAGACCAATATAATGGACATGGATCGTTTAATTTACCGTACTGTTTTACTTAACTTGAGACGGTGTTGAGGTAGGGCGGTCCTTCTAGATAATAGGGATCTACTCTTTAGGTTGACCAAAAGGCAAATTCCTCGGTTCATCAGAGATGAAGAAGGCCGTCCCGTGGTGTATGTTCATGGTTCTGAACAACTCAACAGTCATCAGCACACCAAGTAAGTATGGCCAAGTCCGTGATGGTGAAGTCAAATACACAACACCCATGTCTGGTGATATAAACACAAACACCAACCGCTAAACATTTGAAAAAACCAAACGTCATAATGGCGAAAAAGAAAGGTGAGGGAGAGATGAAGGAGGAAAAAGGAGGTTTACGCCACTCAGAGGTAGGATCACCAAATCTTCTTCTCTATTAATGGAATTTACTCAAACATTGTATTGAGTGTGACTGATATCTGCCCTTCGATCAATTCCTATTCGTATTTGATACAAAGATGTTATGATGAAATACGTCATGATGAAATAAGGAAATCATGATGAGATGATGACGTCATGATGAGATAAAACTTCACTGTGAGACAAAACGTCATGGTGAGATAAAGACATCATGTTGAGATAAAACGTCATGATGAGATGACATGATGTTGACATGAAGACGTCATGATAAGACAAAACGTCCTGATGAGATAATGACGTCATGATGAGATAAAGACGTCATAGTGAGACAAACGTAATGATGAGACAAAGACATCATGCTGGGGAAAAACGTCATGATGAGATAATGACATCATGTTATGATAAAGACGTCATGATAAGATAAAGCGTCATGATAAGATCTTATCATCTCATGTCATGTCTGCAAGACCGGGAAATACTCCCGTTGCACAGTACACTCATTTCATATTTGCCTTTTCCTACTGGATCAATTTCGAACATATCTCTTCCAGCAGTCAGGGAAATAGCAATGAATCAACACCCACGTGTGAGACATTCACACACGAAAAAACACATAGATCTTTTCATTAAATACTGATCATAAATAAATATTGAGAGAATCATCAGATAGATATGCATCTATCTTATAAAATCAACAAGATTCGAACACCGGAACGTAATGGCCTACCGAGTCTGTCTCCATTGAGCAGGGGTTAAAGATTTGGTTCGAAATCCTATACATTTTGCAAGCGTTATAGTTGCACAAAAATTCAGAAACGAACTGCATTATATCAATTATTCAGAAAGCATGTGGCAGAGCAATGAACGCAAAATTCATCTAGGTCATTAACAGCAATTGAACAATGCTGACCTTGAGTGCAACGTCCTGCAAAAGCATGCACCATATACCTGTCGTTCTTTTTCACATGAGCACTAATCTCAGACAAAAGAACATTGCATTTACTCTCAAATTATTATAGCATATTCCAGAAAGATGTGAAAATGGAGAATCACATGTAAGTGCACATTAGTTCAAGAGACAAACTCTTAAGAAAAGTTTCCACAGCATTAAGAAGAATACTCGTGACAGGCATTTATCATAACAATTTCTACAGCATAAGGAAGAATGCTAGTGATGTACTGTCATCAAGAATAATTTATTCATCATAAAGAAGAATGCTCATGATTTGCGTTTATAGTGGAACGCCTTTCCTAGAGCATATATAAATATTATGTTCAGGAGATGGAATTTAAGTATGGTGAAAATCATCAGTGGGGTGGCTGCTGAAGTCTTTTTCCGAAAAGCAAGAAATCATGTTAGCTTATCAGTGAAACATTACTTTCACAGCGGCACAATTTTACATATAGACAAATGTTACATTCATTAAAAGTTCATCAAGCATCATCATAATATGTGTATGAAGGGATGATCTTACCTCTCTTACAAAGGGAACACAAGGAATCATACAATCCAAACAAACAAACAAACAAAAATTACGCGACGATGTGTCTCTCAGAAGTCACATTTTCAGAATGCCGATATCTGATTCTGCCGGTATTAGCCCCACCTTTTGACGCCAAGCTCCGCTGGGTCAACAAATCGTCTATCTGCATTGAAACGCCACTCTGTGATAATTCCGTTGACACATAGCGTTGGTTTCTCTCCGCTGGCGTAATTCAGCTCGTAAGGTAGCAGATTTGTGCAAAAAGTTAGGCAAATTTCAGAATCGTTGGAAATACTGTGAGGTCAATGATATATATATCACAGTAGCATAGAGTTCGTAGGAAGATTGTGTTGTTAATTGCTTTCTTAGTAGTTATTGATACATGGTTGTTCTTTAGTGTTGCTGCCATTTGTCCAATGAGTTGGTTTGAATTATTGCATCTATTTTTCGATCTCGTCTTCTGATTTGCCATGTGAAGATATACTTCCTAGGTACTTGAAACTCTTTATTTGTTTCAGGTGATGTTCGTTCAGGTGAATTGTTGTTGTTTTTTTCTTCTTTAGTTATAGTCATTACCTCTATTTTACTTGTGCTAATTTTCATGTTATTCTCCCTACACATGTCGTTTAGACTATTCGTGTGGTCTTTTACTTTAGCTTCTGATTTTGCTATTAGTGCTTGGTCGTCCGCATTACGGGGTGTCAGGTATTGGTAACAACCTTTGGTAAGGATGACTCTCATGTCATTTTCAGGACCCATCTCCCACTGGTCCAAGCCTGACACCCAGCTCACGCCTGTGGCTCCTAGTAGCTGTCAGCATGCGACAGCGGCCACCCCCCGGGCAACAGCTGTGAGAGGCTGGCTAAACCAGGCGCGGGAAGCCGATTTGGCGTCAAACCAAGCGGTAATGTCGGGTATGCCTACCCAGCATGCGAAGACAGGATCCGGCAGACTGCGCGGAAGAAATCATTCCTGATTCAACGGGCAAGACGGCGTTTACCTGCAAAGCGTTGTGGGACGTAATGAGCACGGCAAGGAACGTAGAGCGCCCTGGTCATCCACTGCACCTGTATTCGTCTCCAGTCGTCTTGACTTGTCCTACCACTGGATTCAAATGGACTCAGGCGAGAGAGTGAGGTCGACGAATTGCGAAACTCTTCCTCACTTTAATCCAATTCATCGCGCAAGTCATTCTTCATCCAACAACACTGCTATATGCTTGTGAAACCTGGACTGTTTATCAGCGACACGCTAGGAAGTTAAACCACTTCCACACAGTCTGCCTTAGGTAGTTACTGAAGATTAAATGGCAAGACAAGATCCCAGACACTGAAGTCCTAGAAAGAGCATCCATGCCCAGTATCCACACCCTACTAATGAAGAATCAGATTCGCTGGGCTGGTCACTTGACTCGCATGCCAGATCACAGACTCCCTAAACGAATTTTTTACGGCGAGTTGCGTTGTGGTAAACGCTCCCAAGGCGGCCAGAGGAAACACTTTAAAGACACTCTGAAAATCTCACTGAATGCTTTTGGAATTAATCATGACACGTGGGAGACTGCAGCCAGAGACCGAAATTCGTGGCGTACATCGTTACGCAAGGGTGCAGTCACTTGTGAGGCAACCAGGACTGCAAGAGCTGTGAAGAAAAGACAGAACAGAAAAACCACTGCAGAAAATCCTCCTCCAGAAACGTCAAGCATTCTTTGTCCACTTTGTCAAAGAACATTTCGAGCCAAAATAGGCCTTATCAGCCATCTTAGAACTCACGGCTCCATACTTTCAACCCCACTGGATGAAATGAATGGTCATCATCATTCTTGATGAACAAACAATAGTAGTTCGTAATTTTTTCACAAGAATTTTGCAAAATATTTTCCCAGTATAATTCAAAAAGAAAATGACTCTGTTTTGTGTGCAGTCTCTTTTGCTGCATTTGTTTTTCCAAACTGGGATAATTATGGGGATTTCCCCAGTCTCGTTGTTTCTGTTTTTTTTACCCAAACATGGTTGATTAGTCTATGTAGCCATACTGTTCCTACTTCTCTTGCTGCTTTAATTAGTTCATTTGTTATTTCATTTTGTCTCGGTGATTTGTTCAATGGGGCTAATCAGACGGTTTCTATAACTTCTTCTTTCAGTATGCCTGGTTCTATTTCTTAGGTGGCATCTGTGTCTTTCTTGAATTCTTGTGACATCTGATGGGATGTTGAGAAGTTGTTCGAAGTACTACTACCATCTTATTAGGATTTGCTTTTGTTCAATTATTGTGGTTCTCAATTTTCGCTGTTAATTATTTCAGTTGGGTCAAAGGGTTCTCTTCTGGTTCTCATTGCACTTATCTTTGTGTAGAAGTTTCTAGTTGCCTTCTTGTAGTTTTTATTTATGGTGTCTCCATACTTCTCCCAGTCTTTTTGTTTTTCTCACTTTACTATTCTATGCACATGTCTTCTCGCTATTCCATATTCTATGTAATCCTGTTTGCTCTTCAACCGCTTTTTATATTTTTCCTTTTTGTCTTTTACAGCTTTCTTTACCTCTGGGTTCCACAAACTTTTTGTTTTCTTTTTGAGTATTTTGCGTTTTTTCGTTGTTACACATCATGTCTTTTCAGTGTTTGAAATGCTCCTATTCTTCTTCCACTGGTTTTCTTTCTATATGTAATTTTACAAACATTTCATTTAGTTCTTTCTCATAATGTGTTCCTCACTGCCTCGACTTTGACGGGTTTTTTTAAAGTTTACTTATTCGCATGGCGTGTATTTTCCTGGTCTTTGCTTTCTATTTCTGTTGGTTCTTATAGTGGCAACAACTGCTTTGTGGTTCTGTGTTTATACTTAAGTTGAGCACTGCCCTTGCATCTAATATATTTCTCTTTCTGTTATTTCTTGTTAATATAAAGTCAATTTGGCTGTTGATATCTAGATCGTTCCATTTATTCAAGATGTATATTTGTGAGTCTTTGTGTTTATAGAATGTGTTTGTTATATAGATGTCGTGTTGGCTGCATAGCTCTATCAGTCTACTTCCGTCATCATTTCTTTCATTATGTTGGTCTCCAATGCTCCAAAATGTTTTTCTATGCCCACTCTGGTATGTCCTAGTCTTGCATTGAAGTCTCCCATAACTATGTTGTTGTTCCTCTTCTCTATTTTATTTAGCACGTCATGGATGTCTTCGTAAAATTCCTCGCATTCTTGTTCATTTTTGTTTATATTACATGGTGCGTATATTTATACATTTGTTGTAATTGTTTGTTCTTTTATTCTCACTGTTATGATCCTTTATGATATATTTTATTTCTAGTATTCCTCTTTCTAGCCGTGGTTTAATGACTATTCCCACACCGTGTCTTACTCGTTCTTGCTTTTCCACTCCAGAGTAGACAAACGTGTAACTGTGGTGGATCGCCTTGCATCCTTTCCGCTTTATGCTGGTGTCCGCTATTCTTATCAGTCCAATTTTTCCTCTCTTCCATTGTTTCTATAAGTTTTTCTTCTTTTCTATTAAAACCGCAGACGTTAGTCCATTAACACTGCTGGGTTTAAATCCATTTGGGTCAGTCATTTAAACTTCTTAGTTTTTGTACGAAAGGATGAAGGTCCCCAGCCGGCTTGCTAGGCCAGTCGCAGATTTAGGATAAAAGTATGACCATTTACAGCTGAAGTATTCTGATTGTATTGATAAAAATTATGTGTTGTAATATTTATACCTTGTAATACCGTTCGCAATAGCATACCCTAAATATATATTGAGTAGGAAGGAGAAGCGCAATTGGGTGCGAACAAGCTTTAACCTAGTGCAATGAAATGGAACCTAAAGACTAAACTGCAATGGAGGGCATACAAGGCCCTAAGCCGTAGTTAGCAGCTGGTCTAGGAGGGAAGCTCCTATAGCTGACAGTTAGAGCATTGTTTTGCTGATCCGGCAGCTTCTACAGATTGTCTTGTTTCAAACGTATTGGTGTTATCTTTACTCTGGAGTAAACTATGCAGGCCGAGAGAGGGATCATGCTGCATGGGCAACACTGGTCCCTAAATTCAGCCGCGGATTTGTGCTATGGAGAGGTGTAACTCCATTTTACAAACTTCCGTTTATTGAAAGACCTATCGAAGACTTAGCTTTAACCCGTAAGTCGGGTGAATTGATGCTCTGATCGTCGAATCTACCACTCCCCCCCCCCTATCTATTCATCCTTTCATCCGTCTACTTATATATCCATCTATCAACTCGTCTATCCATCCATCCGCCGATCTATTAATTCCTCCAGTCATATTTTCCAAGTATCCATGTGTCAGAGTCTTGCATAACACAAGAGAAGTAGCTCGTTTTCTGGCAAGTGTTAAGTAATATCAAACTATCAAATCACACGAAGTGAATATCCGAAAGTATTATTCACACGCTTTATTGACGCGTTGCATTAATTATCGCACAAACATCGCGCACTGACAATCTATAGCAATCATTTCAACATGAACAAGATCACTACAATACATAATAATACATGCAAGCAATAAACATCTCACTTACAGTTAAACTTATACAAGCATTCGACTCAGTCTCCCACTGTCGTACAGGCTAGCTCTCAAGGCAGATTCAAACTCGACTCGCATTCGCTTGCGACCTGTCCTTTCAACGATCTCAGCCCGTCTGCCAGTTCCTACACGCTTACACGCACATGTCAGCTGGTGTCCCCTGCACGGTTCACGGGGTGAACTCAATTGCTGTGCGTGGCTACCTATCCGGGCGTCGGTAACGACACCGCGTTCTCTCTGCCGTGTCTAACATTACTCAGGGTTGCGTGTTGTTATGTTGTCTGGCGTTGGTACAGACAACGCGTCGCAACCTCGGATGTGAGACCTTGACACTCTCCACACCCCTTTTTCATGAAAGGATTTCCTTTCATGTACAATATATATCTAGGTGTTATTAAACATGTCAAAGTCGAACATTATACATTAACAATTATAATAAATATATACAGGTGAATAGTCAACAATATGTATACACCACTTATGTTGCACTATGAAGTACAACAGTCAAGTACAATCTATTTAATGGGCATTACCTCGCTGTGACCCAGCTAGCCCGGTAGGTATCGGCTAAACTGGCCCCTACCTCACAACCAAGAACAAAAATACTAAAATAATCAGGTCAAGCCGTGAGCATCTCCCTCTGAGATGACTCCTCCATCAGACCTCTAATTAGAGTTTCTAATGAAGGTCAACAGTTTTGGCAATATACTGTCCATATCTAAACGATGTTACATTGATATGTTATTTATCAAGCACACATGTTAATGGTTACAATACATATTTACATATCACCAACAATTTAGAATAATGTCCCATGGTTATTATACAGAAAATTTTGGGAACAATAATTTATCGTCGTTTACAAGACATAAATTACAATTGGAAATTTATTTCTTAGTGTCATAATTTGATCCTTATTGACAAATGTGCACAAAAAGTCACGTTTGTACAGAAGCAATCAAGTTACGATGCTGAGATTACATCTAAAAAAAAAAATCGACATATACAATTCCGTATATGGAAATATTTTAAATTACATTTTAATACAATTGTCATACATTTATATTCTTTTAATAATATGCAAAAACTCGGAAGTATACAGCTGTACTATTACATGTGTTGTGATGTCATTTAAACAAAGCTGGTCCGTTCTGGATGGATCTTCTATAAACGGAGTAGTAGTTGTTACTATCAGCTGTTGGATCATCTCTTCCGTCTTCTGCTCGGATTGTACTGTCGCAGTCATCTTTCGTACCTTGTTAAAACGTCTTGGGCACCTCGGTCTGGATACTTTAGGATTACCTCACGTTTTAGTGGCTTGGTAACTTCTTGGATCCTCTAGTGTTGTCCCGTGACACTTCTCCGTAGTGTCTGGTTGTTAAAATATTTATTTACAATAATAATTACATTCTTTCTCATATCTCACAGTTATACAACACATTAGTTTACATAATACTGATTTCATTCTTTCACATATCTCACAATTATATACGCATTCATTCGCATGATAATAATAAGAATCACAATATGTACATAAGTTATATACATTGGGAGATACAATCTTCCCCATCACAATGGTGTACACAGCGTTACTGACACATTGTCACAATTGGCTGTGGTACTGAGCACTATCTACGTTGCAGTTTTTATACACCCTCTGCACTTTACTCTGGTGTCGACTGGGTATTAGGTTCGTTGTATGGACATCTCGACAAAAGGTCTGCAAGACAGTTTTGTGAACCTTTTATGTGGTTAACCTCATAGCTATAGTCCTGCAGAAGAAGAGACCATCTTGCCACCCTGCTGTTACTAGGCGTTCCTCTCGTAACAATTGTCAGCGGAGTATTATCTGTTTCAATAATGAATTGTTTGCCTAACAACAATCTAGAAAGTTTACGTACCGAAAATACCATGGCAAGAGCCTCGAGTTCCGGTGTACTGTAATTTCGTTCGCTGGTGTTCAGTTTTCGAGAGACGTAGTATACTGGGTACAAGATTTGGTCGTGTTCTTGGAGAAGCACACCTCCAATGGCTACGGAGCTCGCATCACATCTTAATCTAAAAGTAATATTCAAATTTGGCAATTTCAAAATAGGTGATTTAGAAAAATAAGAAAGAATTTTCGTAAATGCTGGCCTTAAACATTCACTGTTTACAATCACATTGGGGTGTTTATTTGTTAGTAGATCAGTGAAACATTTGGTCAATTCAGCAAAATGAGGAATAAACTGTCTATAATAGTTTAACAGACCTAACACACTTCGCAACTGTTTCTTAGTTGTCGGAAGCGACAATTTCAAAATTCTGGACATGATGTTATCGTCCGTTGATATAAAGCCATTTGAGATCTTATAGCCCAAAAAAAGAAATTTCCTGAAAGGCTATATCCACTTTGGAAGGTTTTACAGTCAGTCCATGATGTCTAATTCTGTCAAATGCCTGCTGTAGTGCTGTTATGTGCTCTGTCATGTCCTTTGTGTGTATGCAAATGTCGTCCATGTACCAAATGATGTTAGCAATGTCTGTCAGAAGAATTCTTGTCATTCTGACGAAGGTAGATGGTGCATTGACTAATCCGAAAGGTAGTTTACACCATTCGTATAAACCCCAAGGTGTGGCAAATGCAGTCAGATGTATACTATCAGGATGTACAGCTATCTGCCAGTAGCCTTTTGTCATGTCAGGTTTAGTAAAATAACGTGAGTCAGATAGTTCAGTCAAGATGTCTTCACAGTTGCTCATTGGTTCTAAATCCAACTGTGTAATGCTGTTGAGCTTACGATAGTCCACACAGAGTCTAATAGTGTTGTCCTTTTTGCGTACCAACACTATTGGTGAACAGAAATGAGATTGTGAACGTCGAATAATATGATTTGTTTCTAAATCAATGATTTCTTGATGAAGTTTTTCTTTATAGTGTATAGGGATGGAATATGGTCTACACTTAATAGGAACGTCAGATGTTAAGATGATTTGGTGTTGCACTAAATCTGTCTGTCCTGGGCTGTCAGAAAAGATCGTCCTGTAGTCTTGTATCAGTTGTCTGCAACTGTCAGTTTGTGTCTGAGTCAGTTTAGGATTTACCTTAATGTCTTGTAAGTTGGTTGTCGTGTCAAGACCTGGTGCCGGTATCTCGTCAGTGTCGTTGTCGTCCGTCTGGTCCACTATGGAGGTGCTTGCTGCAGCCTCTACTTGTTCGTCTTGCCTGTGGTGATAAGGTTTGAGCATGTTAATATGGAAAATTTTATGTTTGTCCCTAACTGCAATCTCGTAATCTACTGTCGAAATTTGTCGTAGCACTTTGAACGGTCCTTGCCATGAGTCAGTTAGGAGATGTCTATCACTTGGCAAAAGAAGAAGCACGTCCTGTCCTGGCGTCAGTGTAATAGTTCTATTTCCTCTGTTAGCATATTGTCGGTAAATAGCTCCTGATTTTTGGAGAGCTTCTTTGGCTAATATACATGTTTTCATAATGCTATCACGCAATGATGTTACATGTTCATATGGTGAAATGGGTATAGACACAGTTGTACTTCCAGTCAACACAGATTCATACAGAGATAATGGGCCGCGTGGTTGTGCACCATATAACATTTCGAATGGTGAGAACCCAGTGCTGGAATGGGGCACTTCCCTATATGCAAACAAAATGGCAGGCAGATAAGTATCCCAATCTTCCGGATGTTCTTGGGTTACCTTAGAGAGCATATGTTTCATATCGCCATTAATCTTTTCTACTATACCGGTGGAATGTGGGTGATATGGACTGTTGAAGCATTGTTTAACACCCAACATTTTAGTAAAGGCTTGTGTAGCCGAGGAAATAAATTGGCTACCCCGATCTGAAAGGATGGTATCAGGGAATCCTACCCTCGCAAAAATATGAAAGAACACTTCCATGATGTCGTTGGAAGTTATGTTCTTCATTGGAATCGCTTCTGGCCAACGAGTACATAGATCAATGAGTGTTACAATGTATCTATTACCTTTAGATGTTATATGGTTCAGAGGACCAACTATATCGACCGAGATCTTTTCAAACGGTCTACTAGCCAAATCAGTAACTTGCAATTCAGCTTGTGGGTGTTTACCCTTTTTGACAAGCTTTTGACAGATGTCACACGATCTGCAATACTGTTTGGTATCGTTGCAAAACTTTGGCCAATAAAATTGAGTAAGTAACCTTGCTCTAGTTTTAGCATAAGCCATGTGTCCTGCAAAGGGTATGTCATGAGCTATATTCAATGCTTGCTTGCGGTTTTCTAACGGTAGCACTGTTTGTTCTATAGTGCTGGAACCTTTGGTGTAGTACCGTGTTAGAATTCCGTTCTTGAGAGCAAAGTACCATTGAGCATTCTTTGCTACTCTTGGCTTTTGGCCTATAAGTTTAAAATACTTTTGCAGAGATCGATCGGCTTTCTGAGATGTTATAAACGTCTCCCTAGTTGTCTCAGGAGATGTTACAACTGGACGTACTCGTTGTAAAGCCTCTGTTTGATCGATTCGATCTTGCATCTGTGCAGTAGATCTAGTTACTGCGTTTACTACATTACAACGATCATTCTCATCACACATTGATGTTACATTCACACAATTACATGTATGTTCTGGCATAGCCAGGTTGGTATTTGTACATTCAATTACAGGTGGTAATACATCATGAATGGTGATTGGTGATGAAGGTGAAGTGGTAGTATCAATATTACAACTGACAGATGATGTATTGATGTCATGTGGTATGTCATTCACTTCAGGAAGGTTTCCAATGATAATATCACAGCAAGGATTGGTTAATGCTGCGCATTTAACCTTTCCTGTAAGGAATGGTGTCGTTATATATGCCCATGCAAGTGGATATTTCTCTATGTTCCCTGAGAATGTCCTGCATGTGACATACTTACCACTATATTGTGTTGGTAAAATATAATCTCTCTTTACACCAATGAGAGTACTTCCGCTATCACGTAAAACTGTGGCCGGTTTACCATTAACATACCCCTGGTGGATGTTCAGTCTACCTTTGTAGTTTACTACAGAATTGGCCTCCTCACTGGTAATAGGTATAGAATGGCCGCATGTTAACACGCCATCCTCATGAAATTGATCACAAATGGTACATTTTTCCTGATGGAATACCTCAATGGAATGTGCTGAGTTTACTGGGTGATCTTGTACACTTTCATCTTCTGACGAAGAAATGTCAAACATGGCTGCATTAGACTTTTTGGTCATTGACTTGGCTTTACAATCCTTCCGCCAGTGACCAAAAGCCTTACAAAGGTAACATTTTGTAAGTTTTTTGTAGTTCTTCCTCTCTTTCTCTTGCTTAGAAATGTAATTATGCAAGTAAGCAGTGTACCCAGGATGTTGGTCGCACATATCATGCTCATTGTGTGCATAGTTGCAATATTTACACTGATATAATTTCTCTGCAGTTTGCCTATAAGGTCTTTGTTTGCTATTTGACCCTGCCTGATATTTGCCATATGTAGCTGCTGCTACAAAGTCTGTGCTGGTCAGACCACTAGAGAAACAATGCTTATTGGCTGCAAAATAACCAGAGCCACGACTTTCAATCTGTTGAACACTTTCACACTGACATTCCAACAAAAATTTAGAAAAGGGGGCTGGGAGAGATGCAATAATCTTATCTCTCAACATAAGGTCAACCAATTTGTCATAACTTCCATTTACTTTCGCTGCTGACAGCCATTTAGAAAAAATATATTGAATTTCTGAGATGTAATCAGAGAACGTGTGTGTTGGCTTAGGAGACAACTTCCTAAACTGTTCTCTATAACCTGATTCATCTAGCAAAAAATGTGACATAATTTTTGCTTTTATGTAAAGATAATCTTCTTTCAGGTC
Organism: Cepaea hortensis; assembly: GCA_963921405.1. Classification (NCBI taxonomy): domain Eukaryota; kingdom Metazoa; phylum Mollusca; class Gastropoda; order Stylommatophora; family Helicidae; genus Cepaea; species Cepaea hortensis. Next base: position 88,368,167 of record OY992883.1, on the reverse strand, counting down.
ATTTGGGATTGACTCTATGACTTTAAGAGGTTCCCCAGAAAGACTTCTTACATATACTATCCCCCATTCAGGTTTTGGGATTTTGTAATGATCCATAACAAATTCAAAATTTTGGGTGAATGCTGCTATGCAATCACCTGTGTTGTAACTTCTGATCAGACCTTGGTACTTCTTATGAGGTTGATCTTTGTCTGTTTCTCTATTCACTTTCTCTTTAGAACATTCAGATTTTAGCTGTTCAATTTTCAGTTGTGTTTCTTGCTCTTCTCTCTTACTTTGGGCTAAGATCTCAGCTTGCCTCACTGCCGCTTCTGACTGTTTTAGAGCAGCTTCTGATTGTGCTTGTTGAAGCTTTAGAGCAGCTTCTGATTGTGCCCGTTGAAGCTTTAAAGCAGCTTCTGAGTCTGCCTCTTTACTTTTCAGAGCAACTTCTGATTGCTTTAATGCCCTTTCGGCCGCTCTCTCATCCCTCTCACTAATTTGCTCTTGTTTCAAAAGATATTCTGCATATTCACTTTTACTCCATGTTCTCAATCCCTCACCAGACATATTCATTTTTAAACCCATTTCAATGAAATCGTTTAAAGAAGACATGATGAACAATAGATATGATGGAATAAATATAAACAAAATTACTTATGATGTTAGTAAGTTACAAATATTTATAGCACAGTTAATGTCCAAAGCCAGACTAACGAAAGTATAAAGAAAGCTGGAAAAAAAATTTATACTCAAGTAATCCTTGGGTACTGTGCTGTTCAGTGGTGCTCGAAATCACACTGGAACGTCTTTCGGGTTGACGCACAAAAAATTTTTGAAGTTCACCAGACTCAGGTAAAGTTGACCCAAAAAACCTGCACTTTTTAAACTAACCGAAATTAGAACGTTTGTAAATGTATGGTGTGTGTAATGTCACTGAAGTCTGTAAAGGTTTGTATGCTGTCAAGTATTATTGTTAGTCGTTACCACAATCAACAACTTTCACGCTCACGCTAACCCTACTCAATGACATTCAAGGGCACGGCCGCCATTTTGGATTTTAGGTACACAATTTGTTGAATTTAGTGCTAAGTCTGAAGACGCCTCGGTTGGCTTCAAATAATATCTTCACACTTATAATTTAATTAAATCAACTCTATTAATTCGTTACTTTACCTTAATCTATGACTTGCGTACTTCTATCGGCATGTTCACATTCGCTTCAAACTCGGACAAAAAAATTTATACGTTCGCATTTGATTCAAAACCCAGACGAGCCCCCACATTCGCACTTGTCAGAGTCTTGCATAACACAAGACAAGTAGCTCGTTTTCTGGCAAGTGTGAAGTAATATCAAACTATCAAATCACACGAAGTGAATATCCGAAAGTATTATTCACACGCTTTATTGACGCGTTGCATTAATTATCGCACAAACATCGCGCACTGACAATCTATAGCAATCATTTCAACATGAACAAGATCACTACAATACATAATAATACATGCAAGCAATAAACATCTCACTTACAGTTAAACTTATACAAGCATTCGACTCAGTCTCCCACTGTCGTACAGGCTAGCTCTCAAGGCAGATTCAAACTCGACTCGCATTCGCTTGCGACCTGTCCTTTCAACGATCTCAGCCCGTCTGCCAGTTCCTACACGCTTACACGCACATGTCAGCTGGTGTCCCCTGCACGGTTCACGGGGTGAACTCAATTGCTGTGCGTGGCTACCTATCCGGGCGTCGGTAACGACGCCGCGTTCTCTCTGCCGTGTCTAACATTACTCAGGGTTGCGTGTTGTTATGTTGTCTGGCGTTGGTACAGACAACGCGTCGCAACCTCGGATGTGAGACCTTGACACATGCGACCATCCATCCATCTACTCATCTATTTATTCACTCATTCATGCATCCATCCACATATCCATATGTCCAGCCATTCATAAATCATTTATCCACAGATGTATTTAGATATACACATATACATCTATCCATCCACGCATCCATCTAGATACTAATCTATAAATTTATTAATACATCCACATATCTATACATTCATTCAGTTCTAGATATATTTCTACATTCATCATTCGTTCTTCAACATGCGTAACTAATGTTAGTTCTACACACACACACACACACACAAACACACACGCACGCACATTACACACACACGCACACACAAATTTTTGTATTTTTAATGACTGTTGGGTTTTTTAAAATATTGCCGTTCCGAATTTTGTATTCACAACTCTGTGGAGTTCATGCAACACAAAAAAAAACAAATACAAAACTTGGAACGGCAATATTTTCAAACACATCACGGTCATTAAAAATACACCCTGCATATCAACAGGTTCTGTTAAGTTCTATATATATATATATATATATATATATATATATATATATATATATATATATATATATATATATATATATATATATATATATATATCATTGATCATTCGTCTATCAACATGCGTACCTAAAGTTAGTTGCATACATTTTACAGGACGTCGCAGTAAATTTTTGGCTGTTTGTGATTTCTTGGTAAGTTTACGTTCAGTAGTTTGCGACTCCTTCTGAACCACCGGCACTCATACCTTCTGTATAGGAGATCAATGCAAGGTGGTCTGCTTCCAAATCGACTGCATCTGCGTTTCGAACGTAGTATGCGGGTTTACGAATTGTATGTGTAACTCTTTCGCAACAGAACAGGTGCGTGACTTGGTAAACGCATATTCTTAAATGTGCGTCAGCAGTCATTTAATAACCATACTTAAACGAAACTTGGAAAAACGTGATAACACGCAAAACAAACGTACTGGCAGCAGTGGACATCAAGGATTGATAGTAATGTCTAAACGTTCACTATTCGTTTCGCCTTCCTGCAGAAAGCACACATTTAGTTTAATTTAAGCTAAACACGAGAACACGAGGCAGAAACAAAACAGGCTGTACAGTAGGAAACCACATTCATCTGTTATCAATTTGACGAATGTGCACGTCTCTCTCTGGGTATTTTAGAATTTGTTACTGGGTTCGGCAGGTTTTGCTTAGTTCTAGATATATATCAACGGGTTCTGTTTAGTTCTGGATATATATCAACAGGTTATGTTTAGTTCTAGATATATATCGACCATCCATCCATCATTTGCTATGCTGATAAGCGTGGGCGGTCATGTTTTGCCATCTCACTCGATCACCAGAGTCGTGGATCAACTCCGTGTTTCTTTCTCGACCATGCCACGTGGCCAAGTCATCCAGGTATTTACCTCTCGGTCTTCCCCTTGGTCTCTTCCCTTCGATCTTGCCTGTTGTCACCACGTTCTCCAGTTCATTTCTTCTCATAACATGCCCAAACAATTTGACTGTCTACGTCTAATGACTCTAATCAGCTTACGAACTTCATTTATTTCTTGAAGGACTTGTTCATTGGTTTTTCTGTCTGTCCATGGTATTCTTTGAAATTTTCCTCAGAAACCGCATTTCCACAGCCATCAGATGTTTGTCAGCTTATCTGCTCATTGTCCACGCTTCACATACGTAAACAATTACAGGTTCCATGTAGTACTTCAACACTCTTTTTTCGTTTCAATTGATATGTTTTTATTGGTCAGTATGTTTTTCATCTTGCAAACGACAACCTTCGCAATGGCAATTATTGTTATAATTTCTTCAAGGCATCTCCCATCAAATGTTATGATTGCTCCGAGAAAACTGTACCGATTCACTTGTTTAAGAAAATGCCCATTTATCTGTGGTATTTCCTTCTTCCCAGTGACGAACAATAATCTGTATCTTCTTACAATTCAATTCTAACCCTAGTTGTTCACTGTGTGCAACAACCGCATCTACTAAATGTTGCAGGTCCTGTTCATTGTCTGCAATCAAGACTGTATCATCTGCATATCTAATGTTATTGATGCATCGTCCCCCAATGTTGATTCCTTCCATGTCTTCTATATTCCTGGAAATGTTTTCACTGTACAGGGAAAAACAGATCTGGAGACATTATACATCCCTGTCTCACACCTCTCTTAATAGACTAATATTGACCTAATTCATTATCAATTCTTATGGCAGCTTGTTGTTTCAATATATGTTTTTTTTTACAAGTCTAAGGTCTTCTCCATTAATTTGTAGATCTTCAAGCATCCTTATCATGTCGAAATGTCTCACTTATCGAAAGCCTTTGTGTAGTCAATAAAGCAAAGATGTAGATCTTTGTTTACTTCTATAGAACGTTCAATTACTGTTCTCAATATTTACACATCATTTACTGTACCCTTGCCTTCTACAATCCCACAATGTTCTTCTCCTATTTCAGGTTATATTTTCTTCCTAACTCTTTGCATGATAATTCTTAGCAAAATCTTCGTGATGTGACTCATTATACTAATTGTTCGCTGTTGATCAAATTCCAAGGCTCCCGATTTCTTTGGGACTGCAATAAATACAAAGGTACCTAATTCATGAGGTATATTTCTAGTATCATATGCAGTATTTTTTTCAGCAGTCTGGTAACTATCTATTCCATATTCTTGTAAAGCATTAATCATTTCTGTTGTGGTGCTGTCTTAACCGGGAGTCTTGCCAGATTGCAAATGGTGAAGAGTATTCTGAACCTCCATCTTCAAAATTGATGGTACTTCATTATTATTTTGAATAAATATTGTTATCGTCATAAATGTTTTTCAAATAATCAGACTATACATGTAAAATCTGATCTTTATCTATTATGATTTTTCCATCTTTTGTCTTTAGGCAGCCTGCCGATGTATGTGTTCTTTGATTAGTAAGCTCCTGAATTCTTTTGTGCATTAGTTTGGTATTTTTACTGTTGTGTTGTTTTTTAATTTCTATGCAGCTTTTCTCGAACCATGCTTCTTTTGCCTCCTAACATAAAGTTGTGACTTTTATGTGAATTTCTTCATATTTGGAAAGATTATTTTTGTTCTGTCTTCTTGTTTTCATTAATTGTAAAATTTCTTCAGTCATCCATGTCTTACGACCCACTTTCTTTAATTTTGGAATAGTTTGTTTTTTCTGCAGCACAACTGATTGAATTCTTCAACATATCCCCCTTATTGTCCACATCTTGAAATATGATCTCTAGATCAGACAATATATCAAATTTGTTCTTTACTTCTATGTTAAAATTATCTTGTATTTCTTTGTCAGTTTTAAATTTGCACAAATCATATTTAGAGTTTCCTGTTGTATACTTGACTTTCTTTAACTTTACCCTCAATTTGCCTGTAATTAATCTGTGATCACAGTAACAGTCTGCATAGGGAACTGTTTTAATGACTGTTAACGCATTTCGAAACCTACTGCTAATCAGGATGTAATCTATCTGGTTTTCAATCCCGCTGTCTGGACGTCTCTATGTCCACAATCTTCTAGAATGCTGTGTAAACCAGGTGTTTTCTACAACCATTTCTTGTTCTTTTGCCCATTTTACAAGTCTGTATCCTCTTTCGTTTCGCTCTCCCAAACCATGGTTGCCTACACTGCATCTAACGCCTTGATTTCCTAGTTTTGCGTTGAAATCACCCATTATAATATTTATTTCTGATTGTTTACAGTTCTTCGAAGCAGACTTCATGTCATTATAAAGTTCTTCTATACTTTCTTCACTGCATTCAATTGTTGGAACATATACTTGAATTACATTTATTTTGAAAGGTCTTCCGTTTACTTTTACTAATAGAACTCTGTCTCTTTGACCGACTTCCGGTCGCTAACATGGAACATAACGTTGACCCGCTAAGGCCTGTGGCGTGTTTATGCTTGCAGCTACGGTTTGCAATCGCATTTTACTCATGTTGGACTGGTAGTACATGGTTCCGTCGCCCTGCTACTGAGTGAGTGCGTGGGCGACACTGTGAGCTCTGAGATTCGCGGGAAATGCTTTTACATTTGTCCTGTACAGTGACCTGCATGTTCGGAACAATGGCTACCGGCTGTTGCTGAATTGACTGAGTTGCCTTTTCGGTTCACGAGTGTATATTTTCGGAGACTCCCGGGAGTCGGCGGCTGAAGCTGAGGAGTTCGTGCTTTATGCGACACTTTCGGCGGGTCGCCCTGCGGTAAAAGACCGGGCCATGTGAGAAAACCTGGGTCAATGAGGTCTTTCTGGTGACTGCAGAGTCATCTACGATTAACTGTGGTTTTCGTGGATTAATTTTGTGTTGGCATTCTGGCGGCGGCATTATGCACAGTGTACCTGTGCGGACTGTTGGAATGCCGATACTCTTGCCTATTCCATTTTTCACATTGGACAGTGAAGAGCATTTTGTGCGATATTCACTAGCACAGGAACGGAGCATAATGGGGACGACCTGTTGCCGTGAAGTTGGAACCTCGGCTAACTAACTAACTCTGTTTGACACTGCCCGATACCCTATAACAGAATTTGATGTTTGCCGATTCAATATAATGGCTACACTTTTTGTTCTTTGCCGTTCTTCTCGCCAAGAATAAATAATCTTACAATCCTCTCCTATCTTGATCCACCTCCTTTCGCACATTCCTAACATATTAATCTTCTCTCTTTCCATTTCTTGTTTGGTATTTTCTAATTTTCCATATGCACTCATTGTTCTAACATTCCAAGTTCCTACTTTCAATCATAGTAATCGTTTGCACCCAATAGCCTGCTGACGGTCTGGAGTCAACTGGTGCACATAACTATCCCTACCGGGCGAGGCTGCTCCTATGGAGACCGCGCAACATAATGTTCTTGGCATCTGTAACGAAGGTAGTTTGTCATTGCTTTCCTTCTTAGCAATGACCGTAGCCATTTTCTCCTCAAAAAATAGATCCTCTGCCTACTGTCGTGAAGCTGGAGACTATAACCTACAACTATCTGTCGGCAGCTCTTCAGCTTCATCCACCACCTGCACCCATGGATTCACATAACCCTGATCTGTACGTTAAACGGGTACTCCACCTTGCTCAGGGGTGCCTTGTACTGTAGGCTAGCAGAGGGAAGGAGGCACCTGACTTCTCCTTTGGTAAAGCATATTCCTACCCCGTCACCCCTATATCAACATTTTCTGCTTAGTTATATATATATATATATATATATATATATATATATATATATATATATATATATATATATATATATATATATATATATATATATATATATCAACAGGTTCTGTTTTGTTATAGATATATATCAGCATGTTCCTTTTAGTCCTAGATATATATCAACAGGTTCTGTTTAGTTCTAGATACATAGCACCACGTTCTACATGTAGCGTCAGGTTCTGTTTAGTTCTAGATATAGCTATGGCAACAAGTTCTGTTTAGTTCAGTAAAATCCACCAGGTCCTGTTCAGTTCTATATATAGCAACAGCTCGTCTTTAATTTTACAAATAGCAGCAATTTCTGTTCATCTCTACACATATGAACAGATTCTGTACAGTTCTGCAAACAGCAATAAGATATCTACAATTCTACAAATAGCAATAAACTATACACAATTTTATACGAACGAACGAAATTTATTTTCACAGGGCCATATATTGTGTAAGCAGGCCAGTCTTACATTTGACCTCTTCCAACCAGTTATCTTTCTCACCTTAATTATCTATCATTTACACTGAAAACAAAAGAATCAAGAATTGTAAAATGAATTATGTAAACATAAACCAAACATTTTGCATTCATATTTCAACGTTATGAGACAGGCAGGCCGTCCGACCGACTTACAGACCGACCGACTGACCGGAATGCATCCATGCATGCATCTATCCATACATACAGGCACGCTCGCACACCCACTCACAGACACACAACACACACACACACACACACACACACAGACGCACATACATAAGGCCCGTTACACATATACACACAATGCGTTACTTCATCACTCACACTAACAAACACAAACTCGCACACTCGCAACCACACACATATACACTGACAACACACACACACACACACACACACACACACACACAGACGTACATACATAAGGCCCCTCACACACATCCACACAATGCGTTACTTCATCATTTACACTAACAAACACAAACTCGCACACCACACTCGAAAACACACACATATACACTGACAACTTTCATAAGCATCCACACACATAAGGAAAAATGTTACGATTCATATAAAACTGTACATTTTCAAGTATGTTAATGCCAACTGAATATAACACTGGCTAGAATCAAGTAAACATGTAAACAGTCTGAATTGTATGGTATAAAATATATAGCAACAAGTTATCTAACGTTCTACTTCTACTGGTAGCATGCCGTCTTGACAGACGATAGTCTGTTACGTTGTGCTTTAAAACACAAAAATAAAGGCATAATAACCTCTCCGTATGGCAAAGCCCGAGCTGAATTGTTGAGACCATGTCTTGCACGCAACAGGGTGATCACTGCTTTCTCGGCCTGCCAAGTTTCTAATGTCCTACAAATAGAAATAAGCTATATGAAGAACTTGAAAGCAACAGAAGTGTGGTTCCTGAGACGAATGTTGCGATTTACTTGGACTGTCAGTGCAACTAGCAACGACTGCCTGAATGAGACTAACAAAATTAGATCATTATATTCCACCCACACACAAAGAATTAGACAAACGGTTTTCTTTTGTCTTGTGATGAGAAGATGGGCATTGGAGAACATCGTGACGACTGGAAAGATCAAGTGGAGGAGAGGGACGGGCTGACCAAGAGAAATGATGCTGGATGGAGTTAGACGGTATCATGGAGGAATATCATCAGCAGAGTTGATCCAGAACACCAAAGTCCGAAATCTGTGGAGAGACATGAACACGTACGCCAGCTGGCGAGACACTTGATGGTGGTGATGATGTGAAGTTCTATCAGTAGTAAATCAGCCTCGGGAAATGATTACTAGATACTTCCCTAGGAGAGCAACTATGGTGAGAATGGGACCTGGTCGTCTCGGTTCATAATAATTGTTGATAGAGGCATATAGGTTCAGCTTCTTGCTGTATGCATGGTAATTATTGCTTTCTTGAAATTGAGACACTATAATATACTCGTAGGACAGTAATACTGTTACCAGCGGGCGCGTTAGCGAGGCTGATAGGAACTGGGCTAATAAAGCCATAAGCACATAATGATCTATACCGATGGGTCAGTGGTGAGAAACAAACGGAATGTATGGGGTTTCATTGCGAAGACTAATAGACGATTCTGAAAATTAGGAGAGTCTGGCATATGAGACTATGACCTCCAGCATGAGAATGGAGGTGGAAGCAGTCACATCGATATTCTGATGGTTAGAGGAGACCACTACAACACACATTGTATTCATTACGGACTCAAGGAGTATGCATAGTAAGATGGAGAGAGGAATGTTTCGTATAGAATAGCTCACTTCGCGTCAGAGGTCACAGAATGTGAGAATTAAATGAATAATGGTTTTTTTTGCCATGGCCATGTGGGAGAGTAGGGGAATGAAAAGGCTGATAGGCTGGCAGGGAATGCACCTCTTTGTAGTTGATTACCTATGGACAAGGAATAGGTAGTCGTGTGTCTGTGGGATCGGGAGAAGAAGGTAGGGGAACAGATAGAGAACACGTATGGGGAAAGGATGAGATTGCGGGTGGTTGGTACGGGTTCTGGTAGAATATCATAACTGAGAGGGAAGCCCAGGAGAACCTTCAATCAGATAGCGGTGGGACAATTAGTAGTGTGACTCTTCGCTGGCTGTTGAACGAGGGGACGCGGCGCGTATGGGAATGTCCTGAGTGCAGTGATATGACTTCTTAGCTGAACTCAACTCAATTAATGTCATAAGTGCGGTCTGACCAGGGTCCGAAGCATGTGCTCGTCGCCTGCTAAGTGAATGGACAATTGGCAGCCTATTCCAGTGTGTATTCAGGAATATAAAATGTGATCGCACTGTCACATCGCTGACCCATAGCAGCTTCCTGCTTCGGGATACATTATTCACGATGTAACCCACCATACATGTCGTAAGAGACGGATAAGGGGGCTTAGCGTGGGTCTGGCTAACCCCATGCCGTTAAAAATGTTCCGTATGATAACTGTACTGTAATTGTAGCTTCCTATCTGATATTGTCAAGTGTGTCCCTAATCGCTACCTTGTTCCTCTACTTCTATGAGTGCCAGGTCGTCATCTTGAGGAGACAGGTTCGAATCCCAGTATGGTAACCATGGTTTCAATTTTTATATTGCCTACTTACCTCTGAAGTCAGATTGGGTTCGCCTGACGGCTAAGGACACTGTAATAGGGAAAGCTAATCCACGCGCAAAAATAAGTCCGGTGCACTAAAAGTAGTAGCACGCGTATGGACTTCTCTTGAGCTCAAATCGAGAAAAAGCCAAAACAAATACAAATTGTCTACTAATCAAATTGATGTTTAAAATCGAGGAATGGGACAAAATGATATAGTCAATAGATGGACGGAATATCTAGAAGAGTTGTATGATATAGTCAATAAATGGACGAAATTCTAGAAGAGGTGTATGATGATAGACAACCGGATGTAAATATTCAAAACAATGGTGAAGGTCCACCAATGCTTGGAGCTGACGTTGAAGATGCATTACATCGCATGAAGAAACGAATGGCACCCGGTCAAAACAACACTATATTGCAGGAAGTTGAGGATCTAGGTCATGGGTGGGCAAACTACGGCCCGCGGGCAGCATGCGTCTCGGCAACTGATATTATGCGGCGCTTGAGGGCATTTAGAAATAAACATTTTTACTTCATTTTTAAGTTATGTTGTTGGATTTTACAGAATTTCATGTACCATTATGATTGTTTTAACATTTTTGATAAAATTTCTTTCTAATTTTCTGTTATTGTATACAGTCCTTGACCTTCGTAATGTAATGCTAAAATGCGAATTTATCGATTTTAATTCAGAAAAATATATTTATCGACATGTAAAAATTTAATAAGCATGATTGTATGAAAAATAGATATTTCTCAGGTGAATAAAATGATTTCAATCAATCAATCAATCATGTGCCATGCCGGAAAGCGTGGGCGGTCATGACTCGCCATTTCACTCGATCACCAGAGTCGTGGATCAGCTCAGTGTTCCTGTCTCGACCATGCCATGTGATCAAGCCATCCAGGTATTTACTTCTCGGTGTTCCCCTTGGTCTGTTCCCTTCGATCTTGCCAGTTGACACTAAGTTCTCCAATCCATTTCTTCTCATAACATGTTCAAAAAATGTTGACTGTCTAAGTCTAATTTCTCTAATCAGTTTACGATGTTCATTTGTCTCCTGTAGTACTTGGTCATTGGTTTTTCTATCTGTCCATGGTACTCTTTGCAATTTTCCTCAGAAACCACATTTCTGCAGCCATCAGATGTCTTTCAGTTTGACTGCCCATTGTTCAAGTTTCACATCCATACAACAGAACAGGCTCTATGTAGCACCTCAACACTCTTTCTCTCGTTTCTGTTGACATCTTTTTATTGGTCAGAATGTTTTTCATCTAGCTAAAGGCTACTTTCGCCATGGCGATTCGTGTTCTAATCTCTACAAGGCATCTCCCATCAGATGTTATGACTGTTCCGAGATAATTGTACCGATTCACTTGTTGAAGAATATTCCCATTTACTTGTATATTACATTTTGGTATTTCGTTCTTCCTAGTGACGACCATAATCTGTGTCTTTTTACAATTTAATTCTAATCCCAGTTGTTCAGTGTGTGCAACAACCGCGTCTACTAATTGTTGCAGATCCTACTTATTGTCTGCAATGAATACTGTGTCATCTGCATATCTGATGTTATTGATGTTCCGTCCTCCAATGCTGATTCCATTTATATCTTCTACATTTCTGAAAATATTTTCACTGTATAGGGAAAAAAGTTCTGGAGACATCACACATCCCTGCCTAACACCTCTCTTAATAGGCTGATATTGTCCCACTTCATTATCAATCCTTATGGCAGCTTGTTGTTTCCAATATATGTTTTTTAAGTCTAATGTCTTTCCCATCAATTTGTAGATCTGCTAGCATATCTACCATGTTGACATGTCTTACTCTATCGAAAGCCTTTGTGTAGTCAATAAAGCAAAGATGTATATCTTTGTTTACATCTATGGAACGTTCAATAACTGTACGCAGCATATACACAGCATTTACTGTACCCTTTCTTTCTACAAACCCAAATTGTTCTTCCCCTATTTCAGGTTGTACTTTCTTCCTCACTCTTTGAATGATAATTCGTAGCAAAATCTCTGTTATGTGACTCATTATACTAATTGTTCTATGTTGATCACATTCAAAGGCTCATGATTTCTTTTGGATTGCAATAAATTCAGAATTACATAATTCAGAAGGTATATGTCCGGTACCATACGATGAGTTCGGCAGTCAGGTGACTTGATCTATTCCATATTCTTCTAAAGCTTTAATCATTTCTGTTGTGATGTTATCTGAACCGGGAGCCTTGCCGGCTTTCACATGTTTAAGAATATTTCGAACCTCCATCTTCAAAATTGGCGGTCCTTCATTATTAAATCATCTCTGTTATCATCATAAAGGATTTTTACATAGTCTGACAATACATGTTGAATCTGATCTTTTTCTATTATGATTTTGCCATCTTTAGTTTTTAGACAGCCTGCTGATGTACTTGTTCTTTTATTAGTAAGTTCCTGAATTCTTTTGTGCACTAATTTGGTATTTTGACTATTGTGTTGTTTTTCAATTTCTAAGCAATTTTTCTCAAGCCATGCTTCTTTTGCCTCCTTATATAATATTCTGACTTGTCTGTGAATTTATTCATATTTGGCAGAATTATTTTTGTCGATTCTCCTTGTTTCCATTAGTTGTAAAATTTCTTCAGTCTTCCTTTTCTTACGACCCACCTTCTTTAATTTCAGAATAGTTAATTCTGCAGCCAAACTGATTTAATTCTTCAATATTTCCCATTGATTATCAACATACTGAAATAGGATCTCTAGATCAGACAATATATCAAATCTGTTCTGTACTTCTATGTTAAATTTGTCTTGTATTTTCTTGTCGTTGCTCAATGTACACAAATCATATTTAGTGTTTCCTGTTATATACTTGACTTTCTTTAACTTTATCCTCAATGTTCCTGTAAGTAATCTGTGGTCCCTATAACAGTCAGCACTGGGAACTGTTTTTGCTATTGTTAGCGCATTTCTAAATCTTCTGCTAATCAAAATGTAATCAATCTGGTTTCTATACCTGCTATCAGGAATCCTCCATGTCCATAATCTTCTTGGAGGTTGCTTAAACCAGGTGTTTCCTACAAATCATTTCCTGCTCTTTTGTCCACTCTACAAGTCTGTATCCTCTTTCATTTGTCACTCCTAAACCATGGTTTCCTACTGTGTATCTATTACCTTGAGTTCCTACTTTTTGCATTGAAGTCCCCTATTATGTTTATTTCTGAATTTTTACATTTCTTTAAAGCAGACTCTATGTCATTGTAAAATTCTTCTACACTATCTTCACTGGATTCCCCTGACGGAGCATATATTTGAATAACATTTATGCCTAAAGGTCTACCGCTTAATTTAACTAGTAGAACTATGTCTGACACGGCCTAATATCCTTGAACAGATTTTGATGTTTGTCGGTCCAAAATAATTGCTACCCCTTTTTTTTCTATTTTCTCCTCCAGAATAAATAATCTTACAATCTTAATCTATCTTAATGCCTGCTCCTGTCCATCTCGTTTCTCACATCCCTAAAATATTAATTTTCTCTCTTTCCATTTATTGTTTGATATTATCTAATTTTTCGTCGTCGTTTAACGTCCTAACGTTCCAAATTACTAATTTTAATGTCACTGGCCTTGTCTTGCGATGATTTGTCTTTAAGCGAATCATAATGAACTAGGCACTTTTAAAGAATGTAGTTTGCCATTGCTTTCCTTCCTGGCAGTGACAGTTCTTGCCGGGTGACCGAAGCTATTGTCTCGTGAAAGAGATCTTTTGCCTACCGTCGCGAAACTTGAGACCATAACCAACAACTATCTGTCGGCTGCCCTGATAATTTTATCCACCACCTGCCTTCCATCATTTATTTTGCAAGAAAATATTAAATTTAAAAGCCTTTTGCTGCTATAAATTATTTCCACATCTACAAGGTTCAGATTAATTTATTTGTTGTTGTAGTATTGATATATTTCTGAAATTTGTTATTGTGTCAGGTCTTAGTCAGATATGACTGAGCAACCGTATGACAGTAGACGGTATTACCTGCTTTCTGTTAGCGGCGAACGTTGGGAGGCGCTTACCAAACCCGACACCCCACATTATGTCAACGGCTTCGGGCGGAAGAAAGCAATTGGGAGGGTACAAGCCTTACCCTGATGCGAGGAAATGCAACCTAAAGACAAAGTGTCATGGCAGGGCAGACCAGGCCCTAAGCCTTGGTTGGCGGCTGGTCTAGGATCGAAGCTCCGACAGGCGGACAATTTGAGCATTGCTTTGCTGATCCGGCAGCTTCTGCCGCTTGTCTTGTTCCAGATGTAGAGGTGTTACCTTTCCTCTGGAGTGAACTAAGCAGGCCGAGAGAGGGATCATGCTGCATGGGCAACACATGATCTCTATATTTTAGCCCAGGCTTTGTGCTATGGAGAGGCAATAACTCCATCCCTTACAAACTATCGTCTGTCAAGACGGCAAGGTGCCAATGATTGATATATTTCTGAAATTTATTCTGAGTTTACTCCTTGTTTTCCGAATATTTTATTTTCACACACAGCTGGAAGTAGGTTTTGTTTCATTTCATTTTTAAAGTTTTGTCAAATTCTATCTGTTAGAATTTTATTAAAACAATGTGTGTCACTAAAAAATGTAAGATTGAAAATGAATGCCGTGTTTTTAATGATGAATGGACAACTAAATACTGCTTTACAAAAGTTGGTAGCAAATCAGTTTCCTTGTTATGTCGTGAGTAAGTAGCTGTCTTCAAGGAGTACAATTTAAAAAGACATTATCAAACAAAACATTCCGATTTCTGACACAATTTAAAAGTTGGTGAAGTTTAGTTGGTGAAAAATGTGGAGAAACAGTAAACTGTTTTCACTTAACAGTCTTCAATGCAAGATGCTGCAATGGAAGTCTTGTGCTGTCACACAGAATTGTAAAACAGAACAAGCAATTTTCTAATGGCGAGTTCATCAAGGAATGTTTGCTAGATGCAGCAAACATTATGTGTCCAGAACCAAAAACAAAACAAAACAAATAAATTTGACAACATTTCTTTATCATGCAGAACTGTGGTGGTGTTGACAAGATAAGTGGCAATTTGATGCATACACTTCAAGATGCAAGTAAACAATTTTTGTGGTACTCTCTTGTATTGGATGAGAGTACCGATGTACATGATACTGCCCAATTATTGATATTTATACGTGGAATAAACACTTCTTTTAAACTCACTGAAGAGTTACTGAGTGTTGAGTCACTCAAAGACACAACCACAGGCCATGAATATATTCAATGCTGTTACTAACCGTGTTGAAAGAACTGGGTTGGTTTGGAACAAGATGGCAAGTGTTACAACTGACGGAGCTCGTGCTTTGACTGGAAAAAAATGTAAGTCTGGTAAAGTTGATAAGTGATCAGATTAAAGCAGAATATCCTGACCACACATTATTACCACTTCATTGTGTGATCCATCAAGAAAGTCTGTGTAAAACTGTTTTGAATATCAAGCATGTTATTGACCCAGTTGTCAGTGTCATCAACTTCATCATATCAAGAGGACTTAATCACAGACAGTTCAAGTCATTACTTGACGATTTGGAAACTGAACATTCCGATGTCCTGTACCACACCAGTGTTGGATGGTTGAGTCTCGGCAAGGTGTTGAGGCGAGTGTGGGACCTCAGAGAAGAAATAGTGATGTTCCTAGAGATGAAGGGCATTGAATGTGACTTTAATACTAACATTGTCAATAAAGAGTGGAGGTTAGACTTTATGTTTGCCATTGAAATTATGGAAATGTTATATGAACTAAATGTCACACTTCAGGGCAATGGTGTGTTTGCACATGAATTGTACGTACATGTAAAATCATTTCAGGCAAAACTTCTCCAGACATGCAAGTGAAAAAAGGTTTTGTCTCTTCCCTTTGCTGAAACAAGAAACCATTTCTGGTGAAATGACTGAAAAATACAAAGCTCAATTATATGCGATGATTGAAGAATTTGGATGGGGATTCCAAGATTTCAAAAACTTAGAGCCACAGTTCAATATTCTCAGTTCCCCTTTTAGTGCAGATCGGATACAGCACAGAGGACATACAGTTAGAGCTGCTTGACTTACAAGATCATGACCTGAAAGAGAAATTCACGTCAGATGGTTTGCTGGATTTCTATGGATCTTTAACAGAAGAATTATTTCCCAACTTGAAAAACTTTGCAGCTAAACTTGTATCATTGTTTGGATCAACATAAATTTGCGAACAAGCATTCTCTTGCTTGAAGATCAACAAATCTAAGAATAGGTCTTTATTGTCAGACTGCAACTTGCATGCTGTCATGCGAATTTCAACAAGTAAACTTGCTCCAGATTTCAAGAATATTGTCAAAAATTGCAAGCAGTTACATACATCTCATTAGAAATCAACAACTGTAGTGACAATGTAGTCGGTTTGTGTCTAAATTAAAGCCAGTGATTGATAATAAAAATAATTTATTATAATTAAAATAAATTGTAAAATCTTGTCAACAAATTAGTAAACATTTTTGTCCATATTGTAAAATATAATGTATAAGTGTATAAGTAAAATAAAATTGCAATAATTAGTTATTTATACTGTTTAATAACCTATAAATAATTCATAATGATATATATATATATATATATATATATATATATATATATATATATATATATATATATATATATATATATATATATATATATATATATGGACAATTTACTCACACCAAGAGAAACATTTAAACAGCTTTCATATGCGGTGTCTGCGAAGAATTCTTGGTATTAGGTGGCAAGACAAAATCACAAATACTGAAGTATTGGAAAGATCAGGTTGTGTGACAGTTTATTCCATGCTCAGTCTTCGTAGACTTAGATGGATAGGGCATCTTAGGAGGATGGATGATGGTAGAATACCAAAGGACATCTTTTTTGGTAAATTACAGATGGGTAAGAGATCTCAGGGTCGGCCTCTACTACGATACAAAGATGTGTGTAAGCGGGACATGATTGATACAGGCATTGATAATGCACATTGGGAGCAAGTCGCCGCTGAACGTGTTGCATGGGGGGCAAACATCAGAAATGGAATAAAGACAAAGGAGAAAGTTATTGCAGATAAGTCACACACCGAGCGTTTGAGACGTAAGATGGTGCATGATGGTGGAAATGACCACGTGTTCACATGCACCCACTATGAACGGACATTTACAGCGCAAATTGGCCTTATCAGTCACATTCGCTACCGCCATAGGTAAAAGTTATTATGCCTTTTTAAAGCACAAACTATCGTCTGTCAAGACGGCAAGGTGCCAATGATGATGATGATGATGATGATGATGATATATATATATATATATATATATATATATATATATATATATATATATATATATATATATATATATATATATATATATATATATATATATATATATATATATATATATATATATATATATATATATATATATATATATATATATATGCGGCCCCCCAATAGCTTTACATTTGTCAATGTGGCCCTACGCACAAAAAGTTTGCCCACCCCTGCTCTAGGTGGTTCTGGAATCGAAATATTAACATTATTTCTAAATGACATCTACACAATTGGGTACAATTCTAGTAATCTATTAAAATCCATTTTTATAGCTCTGCCAAAGAAACCAGGCGCTTTAGAATGTGAAGAGCACAGCACAATAAGTCTTATAAGCCACATGACAAATCTGTTACTGAGAATAATTATGAGAAGATTACGACACATGATTAAACCAGAAATTAGTGAAAAACAGTTATAAAAAAAAAAGAATTAGTGAGAAACTGTTAGAAAAGGCTGAAGAAGTAAAAACAGATCTATACTTATGCTTCATTGACTACACAAAAGCACTTGACTATATTACACATGAGGAAATAATGAAACTACAAGAGTAAAAAAAAAAACATTGACGGCAAAGATCTGCGTATAGTAAAGAACATTGGCAGCGAACAGCAGCCATAAGATTCAGCAACTTTTTAGGAAAATGTCAGTGTATAAAGAAGAGCATCAGAAAAGGTTGTGTAATTCTCCTAATGGTTCTCATTGTGCAGTGAATATATAATGAGACCTACAGAAGATATGCCAACGGTCCTGGTTGGTGGATATACTATAAATAACGTATGCTAGCTTGATGACACCGTCTTTTGATAGCAACAAGTCAGAAGGAACTACAGGAAACAGTAGATACAATGGTGGTAGAAAGTGAAAATGGGGACTTTGCTTGAATAATACAGGCAGGCGTTATGGTGATATAAAAGACACAGATTGTGCCTAAATGCACAATTAAAGTAAATGAGGCAAAGGCCTCAGATATCTAGGTACATGGATAAAATTAGATGGAAGATGCATCACATAAAGAACAGAATTTGTTGTTGCGTATCTTTTACGGGACGTTGCAGTCAACACCAGCATTTTCAGCTGCTGTTGATGTACTAGGCAAGTGTTACGTTCAGTAGTTTGCCATTGCGTTCTGAACGACCGGCTCTCATACCAGCACGTTATAACACAGCGCGACACGGTCTGCTGCACAAATCGGTCGCAGCTGAGCTTCGAACGCCTGGTACCCAGCTCACGAACCGCGTTCGCAAGCCTTTAGCCACGGAGCCGGCCCGTTTGCTGGCTTTTCGAAAAAGGTATAGGTGCCGGTCGTTCAAAAAGCAATGGCAAACTACTGAGCGTAACATTTGCCCAGGATTCACGAACAGCAAAAATGCTGGTTTTGACTGTTACGTCCTGTGAAGGACATGCAACTAAAGAACAGAATAGGACAGGCAAACACTGCATTCTACCCAATGAAGAACATTGGATATGTTATATCCTTGTCATTGGAAGTCAGAAAAAAAGAAAGCTTACGTGTTACATAGAACCAGTTCTAGCACACGACTGCGAATCCTGGACGAATAGTAAACAGGGGAAACATTCCCTAGAAGGCATAGAGGTGTGGTATTCTATTAATGTTTTGCATATCCTTTACAGGACATCGCTGTCAACATCAGCATCTTTCAGCTGTATGTTGATTTCTTGGCAGGATTACGCTCAGTAGTTTGCCATTGCTTTCTGAGCGGCCGGCTCATTATCCCGCAAGTCACGAGCGCGGGTCGAACCGCTTCCAATTCTCGCCTCGCTGCGAGACCCTGCGTGGATACACGGGATTACGGAGAAAGTGGTGTAACCCCTCAGCCAGAGAGACCGGCCCGTGGTATTCTATACGAATGCATAAAACGCCCTGGACCGCCAATATGAGCAATCTGTACATTCTGAGGGAGGCTAAGCAGCAAAGGTAACTTATCATAAACATCAGAAAGAGGCAGTCATTATATTTTGGCCACATTATGAAAATACAAAAACTAAAACATTTTGTGACAATCGGAATGATTTGTGAAAAGAGAGATACAGAAGACAGAGAAAAATTCTTGACAGTCTTGCGTGATGGCACGGAATGGAGTCAACACACGAATTGATCCATGAAGTCGAAGGTGGTAATTTGTGAGTAATGAATAATCACAGAGCCAACCGGCAAGGCACTTGATGATGACTAATCTATTAATCTCCACTTCATCCATCTTGTTCTGGACGCAGAGGTGTTTCCAAGGCACCAGGGCCGGGTTATATACTTGCCAAGACCTATTGACGCGTCCTCGTCGAGCGTCCTGGGCAACAGGTCCCTTCGGGGTCCTGGCTAAAGTAGGATCGCCGATTCCTCCGAAGTCGGAGAGTGTCTGCCTGTACGGCGAGGAACCACCAGTCTGCACACCAATAAGAGACATGGGACAACGGATACTCACGCAAACCTCAAGTCCTGTATGACATCACACTGATGTTGGAGAACAGGATGCCTTCATCCGACATACAGGACTTCGCGTTGGAGCTCAAGCCAACGAACACAAGCAAGCAAGCATCCATCTTGTTCTATGAATGTCATTCAATGTATGTGAATTTATGTTCTCAAGAGTTCCCGCAACAAATGACATCATTATATGTTAAAGTTCGTTGCGTGTCCTTCGCATGACGTTGCAATCAACCTCAGTATTAACTGGATGAGTGTGATGTATTAGACAATTTTACGTTCAATAGACAGCCATTGCTTTCTGAACAAATATGACTCGTACAATTCAAATCATCCTAAAACGATCTTCTCTTACATCGCTTGCCTCTGATTTCGAAACCCCGACGCGAAATCTCAGGTAAATGTGAAATTGCGTTTCCCTATCCCCACGCCACCAGTAACCGACATTGTTATGTGTAAATTTCGTGGATTCAGATAACATCTTGCTGTGTGTATAACTATATATAATTGAATTCTTGCAGTGGTTAGGTTAGATTTTGTTACGAATTATCATGCAAAGAGTGAGGAAGAAAATACGACCTGAAATAGGGGATGAACAATGTGGGTTTGTAGAAGGAAAGGGTACAGTAAATGCTGTGTATATGCTGCGAATAGTTATTGAACGTGCTTTAGAAGTAAACAAGGATATACATCTTTGCTTTATTGACTACACAAAGGCTTTTGATAGAGTTAGACATGTCAACATGGTGGTTATGCTTGCAGATCTATAAATTGATGGGAAAGACATTAGACCTATAAAAAACATATATTGGAAACAACAAGCTGCCATAAGGATTGATAATGAAGTGGGACAATATAAACCTATTAAGAGAGGTGGGATGTGTAATGTCTCCAGAACTTTTTTCCCTATACAGTGAAAATATTTTCAGAAATGTAGAAGATATAAATGGAATCAGCATTGGAGGAAGAAACATCAATAACATTATATATACAGATGATACAGTATTGATTGCAGACAATGCACAGGATCTGCAACAATTAGTAGACGCGGTTGTTGTACACAGCGAGCAGCTGGGGTTGGAATTAAATTGTAAGAAGACACAGGTTATGGTCGTCACTAGGAAGAACGAAGTACCACAATGTAATATACAAGTAAATGGGAATATTCTTCAACAAGTGAATCGATACAATTATCTCGGAACAGTCATAACATTTGATGGGAGATGCCTTGAAGAGATTAGAACAAGAATCGCCATGACCAAAGTAGCCTTTAGCAAGATGAAAAACATTCTGACCAAAAAAAAGATGTCAATTGAAACGAGAAAAAGAGTATTGAGGGGGTACATAGAGCCTGTTCTTTTGAATGGATGTGAAACTTGGACAATGTGCAGTCAAGCTGAAAAACATTTGATGGCTACAAAAATGTGGTTTCTGAGGAAAATGCAAAGAGTACCATGGACAGATTGAAAAACCAATGATCAAGTATTACAGGATACAAATGAAAATCGTAGACTGATTAGAGAAATTAGACGAAGACAGTCAAAACTTTTTGGACATATGAGAAGAAATGGACAGGAGAACTTATTGACAACTGGCAAGATCGAGGGTAACAGACCAAGAGGAAGACCGAGAGGAAAATACCTGGATGGCTTGGCCACGTGGCATGGACGAGACAGGAACACTAAGCTGATCCACGACTCTGGTGATCGAGTGAAATGACGAGTCATGACCGCCCACGCTTTCCGGCATGGCACATGATTGATTGATTGATTGAGTGGTTAGGACTATACATGCAACGTAGCATGCACGAAACCAAATTACTTCAGACCTCTAGAATATAGTATGAAACAAACATCACAACAGTCTCGGATACAGGGTAATAATTACCTTTTCCTCACCCGCGCATCAACATACTCGTGCTCTAAGGATCTGTGTTGCCTCATCATATCAACAACACTTTCCATCTGTAGCCCACAGAGATATCAGTTTCCTAAGATAAACAATAACTCCTCAGGTTCGTTTACTCAACGATACAGACGTTTACAGACGTTCAATAATATTTACTTTTCATTGGGTTTCACATTTTGTTGTTTATACACATGTTGGCTTCATTAGTGGTTCTCGTCATCAACCAAACAGCTCAAGGGAGGTAGAGGCTAAATGTATGGGATGTTACAGTAGGTTTCCCATTTTATTGTTTTTGTTTTTTTTTTGGCACTCGCTCGCATTGTACTCAAACGTAGACCATATACAATACTTGTAGTAACAATAGTAACTGAAGTTTGCGTGTGGATTGGCTTTCCCTATTACCAGTGTCCCTCGCCATCAGGCGAACTCACCACGACTTCAGAGACACTTGTAATTTACGTCCCCAAGTCAAGGTCGTAGACAGTCAAAATTTTTTGGACACGTTATGAAAAAAAATTAATTTGAGAACTTGGTGACAACTGGCAAGATTGAGGGGAAAATAACACTTGGAAGGCAGAGAAGTAAATACCTGGATGACATGGCCACGTGGTATGGTCGAGACAAGAACACAGAGCTGATCCACGGCTCTGGTGATTGTGTGAGGCGGTGAAACATGACCGGACACGATTATAAGCATGGTCGATAAGTCAACATGTTAGTCCAACTGACCAGTGTAGGTGTTGAACCCCCTACCCCAGCATCAGTCACCCAGATGTTTAAGAGAGAGAGCGCTCTTATCCATTCGGCCATGCTGAATTCCATGTTATTGTTTCTACACGTGTCGTCTTCATTAGTGAACCTCGGGACGAGCCACACAGCTCTCGAGTAATGAATGATAAATGTGTGGGATGTTATTGTTTCTACACGTGTCGCCTTCACCAGTGAACCTCGGCATGAGCCACACAGCTCTCGGGTAATGAATGATAAATGTGTGGGATGTTATTGTTTCTACACGTGTCGCCTTCACCAGTGAACCCTCGGCATGAGCTACACAGCTCTCGAGTAATGAATGATAAATGTGTGGGATGTTATTGTTTCTACACTTGTCGTCTTCATTAGTGAGTCTCGGCATGAGCCTCACAGCTCTCGGGTACTGGCTACTAAATGTGTGGGATGTTATTGTGGGTTTCACATTTACAAACACGGAACAATAGGCTTCTGAGAGAACTTTTTATTATTATTTGTCTTTATCTTTCTTCTCTTCCACCTCCCTCTGTCCTCATCATCTTCCTCTTTCTTCTTCCTCTTCGTCTTCTTCTACTACTTCTTTTTCTTCTTATTCGTCTTATTTTGCTTTTCCT
>OY992883.1:88287373-88334873 GCA_963921405.1 Cepaea hortensis | reverse complement strand
CTGGCGACAGTCAAGAACTAGGGCTAAAAAATAACCGACAATAATGTGCCTTCTGTGCCCGTCTTACACGTAACATTAGTTGACTCTGGGTGTACAGTCTACAGTGTAAATACATTCAGTGATATATGTTTACACAATGAACAATATTTGAGGCATCAGCATTTAATACCGGATATGTTATTGAAGGATTAAAGCCTCAAAATGTTGTCACGAACACGACAGGGAGGGTCGAACCTACCTGTAAACTCAGCATTAAGTACGCTGAATAGTTCATGGTAGAGCGATCCTGGGCAACCTGACCTGTGGGGACCCGAGAGAAATTCCGCCTAAGACACATAATCACTTAGCTAATGAGGTCAGTATATGTCTGCTTTTTCATCCACTCATCCGTCCGCACTCCTGCCTATCTGTCTGTCTATCCACCCATCTATCCTTCCATCTACCGGTCCATCTATCCATTCTATCTATATTAAATTAATGACATTAAATCTAATATCATCCTATCTATCTAATCTAACCCAGTTAAATAAATCCCACTTCAGTCTTGCCCTGTCTTGACTGCCTGTTTGTTGTCTACGCATGTTTATGTTGATTGATTGTTTACATCGTGTTTATGTTACCCCCTTGAAATGTTGTGGTTTAAGTAAGTCGCTGGGTTTCTAAGAATGGTAGCCCACCGGACAAACCCGCAAGTGCTCAGTCTCACCCACACAAAGCAGACCAGACAGATAGCGAACTCTTGTGCATTCAGGAAAGTAGTTAAATTGATGCCAATATATAGGACACCCCAAGTGACATTGGCTTGGAGAGAAGGATTCCCAGGTCACGAAGCAGAGTCCATGTCAGCGCCTTCTGAAGATATGAACCATACCCTTCTGTTCCGCAGGTGTGAACAGCCGTCTGTTCAGTAAAAAAAAAAGCCATGGCTCCATTAAGGAACCATCTACCAGACAGCAAAGGCCCGGCTTGCCCGTTTTTTTTTCCTTCCGTAGACACCCCCTTGTTCAGGAGTACGGGACCGTCTGCCTAAGCCCGGGATGTACCATGACCCCATTGGAACGTTCAGGCAGGGGACACAACTTCAGGAGGGAATCGTCGCTGGCACTACCGACTACTGGTTCATGAAGGAGGGATCTTCTCTCTAAGTCAATGACAAGTGAGGCGGGGGAATGATGACAACCCGATTGACTGACATCCACACCAGGCTAATGACGTGATGTCGCGGACCTGAAAGAGAGAGCTGTGCCAGTAGCAGAACATGTCCAGAAGCCGGCTCTTCACTCGGACCTCCCAGAGTTGTGTACTACAACTACAAGCAATCAGCGCCGCCGACATGCTGTCTGTAATGTCATGTATCCATTGTGGTTAGGGGTTAGGGTTAGGGTTGGTTAGGGTTAGAGGTTAGGGTTAGGGGTGGTTAGGGTTAGGGGTTAGGGTTAGGGGTTAGGGGTTAGGGTTTAGGGCAGTGTTTCCCAACCTTTTTTGTGCTATGCCCCACCTAAGCCTTTCTAAAATTCTTATGCCCCTGCACCAACATCTGCATCATTTTTAATATTCAAAAATTGAAATGTTCACTAAAGAAACTTGAATGGTTTTTTTATAAGGGCTCAAGGTTCCCAGAGGGGCCAGAGCCGCCCCCCCCCCCCTCCCAGGTACCGCGTTACTGTGTGTCGGTTGTGTTGGGTGAATATTTTTTTTTTTGGTTACCCCAGACAAGCTGGTTCCCTCGCCTACCCCTTTTTTGTGTGGACCCTTAGTCTCACTGTGAGCTATTGCCCACAGTGGTCCACCAGGCCCACATCAAAGGTGAAGATATGTGATGGGTTTTTAATTTGATCATCCCGGCCCCCGACCAGACCAGGCGCACTACTGGGAGGAGAGCAGCTGATGCACCCGATCCTAGCCAAAGGACCGATAGGGTTTAGGAAGAAATCGCTAGGAAATTATTGAGCAAACATAGTAAGTACATTTTCAAAACATATAATGGAGAACTGAAATTCAAGTACAAAATAAGTTTAATGAAAGATTTTTCTATATTACTAGTAATTATTTAAATTTAGTGAGATCCTTGCGCTTAACGCTTGCTGCAAAGAGATTTTATGTCAGGTTGCAATTTAGTTACTTCAGTCTCAAGTCTCCCCGTTTTGTTATATCCAGCCGATTTCTTCCATTTTCGAATTGCCCCCCTTAACAATCGAATTGCCCCCCCCCCCCTGTGGGGCGTGGGCCCCACGTTGAGAAACACTGCTCTAATCAATTAAAGTTGAAATAATGTCTCTCCAAAGATGTTACAATTTTCTTAGAGAGCTCTTGACCTTTTCATCATTTCCAGTTTCCTCTTAATGGGTAGAAAATTTCGGCTCAATGCTGAAGAGATTACAGATAAAACCTCGACTTTCGGGAAATTCAAGATGGCGAAATGAGGAATACTCAGGAAGAAGTTGGAGGGGTTGAAAAATAGAGTCAGAAAAAATTAATCATGGAAAAGGTCAGCAATGCCAAATTAATAAGAACGCACGATCTTAAACATCCTGTCTGGTGATGTCCAGTAAGAAGAGGTTCAACTCCTACACCGGACAGCTGGGCTAAAATGTTGACTTCTCGTCCTTGACTGGGGGACGGTAATTACAAGTATCTCAGAAGTCAGAGTGGGTTTTCCTGATGGAGAGGAACACTGGTAATAGGGAAAGCTAAACCACGGACAAAATTCAGTCCAGTGATAGAGTTCATAGCGAGTGTGCTACAGCAACAGCAACAACAACAGCAACACCAACAACAACAACAACAACAACAACAACAACAACAACAACAACAACAACAACAACAACAACTCAACATGGAGAGAATTCTATCAGATGTTATTTGACCCCAAGGAACTCACACATGGCGAAATGATTTAACATGTGGAATTTCGACCTGGAGAAATTGTATCCTAGGGAAAGTAAACCTAGATGAAATTATCCTGCTGAAACCGGACCTCGAGGAAAATTGGCATGTGCAAGATTTCGATTGAGGAGCTCACCCTTGAAAGTTGAACGCTGTATACTGTAAGCTATTGGCAGACGTTCGAACATTGCTACTTGATGTCACTAACACTTTGCAACTCTTGAATTAGGGCCAAAATTACCTCTGCGGCCAAATTGTCAATATCTTTAGAGATAACATAACGGCCCCATGTATTCTCGTGAAAATACCTCAATCTTCCGTAAATATATTCCTGACTGGGATGGCCGATTACGACTTGCCATCACTTTTGTCCTTAAGTGCCGCATATTAACGCTCATCATATCTTTTCGTGCGATGATTTTAGATCGTTATTTTATATTATATTGAAGAAGGTTGTCTACTAGAGACAATAAAACAATGAACATTGAAATATTTTGGTCAATTGAAACGTCATGAAAGTTTCCAGGGAGCAATCATGGACGGGTATATGCCCGGGAAGAGAGGAAGAGGACGGCCAAAGAGAAGATGGATGGAGGATGTAGCGGATGATCTCCAGATGGGTGTATCGGACGCGGGACATCTTGCTTATGATCGAGAGGTTTTCCGGAATGTTGTTATGGGAGCGAGGTTCTGCAAGGGACATGCTACTGAATGAATGAATGAATGAATGAATGAATGAATGATTGAATGAATGAATGAATGAATGAATGAATTGTATATTAACTCAGCTAACTACAACAAGACGCTGACAACGCCATACCTCATGCTGCAGAATGCCAATAAATAAAAATGCAACGGTAGTCCCAGACACTACCGCTGCAGTGGGAAGTGATAGTCCACGACAAATTATTTGAGTTGAATTGTGTTGCATTGAGTTGAGTTGTGTTTAATTGTGTTGAGTTGTGTTGAGTTGAGTTAAGCTGTGTTGAGATGTGTTGTGTTGAGTCAAGAACCGAATCACAACACTCGCGACATTCCCATACGAGTTCCGTCCTCATCTGCAACAGCTAGCGAGAGACTCAATACTTTTGATACCAGACGCAGTCTCATTATGTGTCCCTCTGGTCGAATCTCGGAGTCCTGAGTATCGGCCAGAACCTCTGGTCACTTCGTGCAGCGTCATTCTCTCCAAGGTGCGATGATCGAACTGTTCTTATGCACTATGCACGCGATTCCAAAGGGCCCCGATCACATCCACCTTATTGTTCACGAATATCCCATTCAGTGGTGCAGACTCAGCCAATCTGTACGGCTGCTCGTTTTCCACCGCACCAGCATGTCCTGGGGGGACAATCCAACAGATGCATTCTATTTGTGATTGTTGAAGCACACCCGTCTTTACCTTTCTCATCATACTTTGTGAGTCCGTCACAATCAATGTGAGGTGAAGTGAAGAGTTCCTGACCTCGTCGTCTCTCCTTTTCCGAAAATACTGAAAACTAACTCTCTCTCTCTCTCTCTCTCTCTATATATATATATATATATATATATATATATATATATATATATATATATATATATATATATATATATATATATATTCTCTTTCTTTCTCTCTCTCACTATCTCTCTCTGTCTCTCCCTCCCTCTCCTTTCCTTACGCCCTCTATCCCCAAAGTGGGATAGACACTCCACTCAACAACTCACTCCACACAGCCTTATCCATTGCTATCACATGCAGTTCCCTCCATATCCTCCCCATATTATCCATTGTTGTCTGTACTTCTACGTGTGTTTTAAGTCCGCTATTTCTTTTGCCTTGTGAATTCCAGACAAAGTTATTTCTAATTATACAATTCTCAGGTGTTTTTTTTATTGTATGCCATATCCAGCTGCTTCCTTTTCTTTGTATACCAGATAATCAAACGCGGACCAATGTCATAACATGGAAGGGCACTAACTACGTGGCACTAAGACAGTGGGATACAGAACATCAAAACAAGCTATTACATTCAAACGTGTCACATACCACTAGACAAAGATTCACAGGCAATGTGCAAGTTGCACAAGCAAACATAGCTACCAATACATTTGAATAGTGTAAACATATTTGTTCTGCCACACAATGTTTTCATAATCTGGTAAGTCAAAAGAGGGGTTTATCACGCTTGCGTTTAAACTTCCCGTGCGCTGGCAACCAGGTAGTGGAACTAAAACATTGATTGTTCAGAAAGCAATGGCAAACTACTGAACGTAAATTTGCCTAAAAGATTAACCTCGGGTAATAAAAAAGTCTTGCAACAAAAGACATGCAACATTTTGTGTGTGTCAAAGTTAAAGATAGTTGTCACAGGTGTGTTTTACTTGTTTCTCCTCGCATTATCTATCAAATGAATGTTCTAGAGAAGCTATCATATAACAGACAGACAGGAAGATAGACAGGTGGATGAATAGATGGGTTTCGGATAGACACACAGATCGATCGACAGACCGACGGGCGGAGGAACGGAAGGTAGGGCGGGCAGACAAGTAAGATACGATCAGACCAGACAGACAGACAGACAGACAGGCAGGCAGGCAGGAAGAAAGACAGACAGACAGACAGGCAGGCAGACAGACAGACAGACAGACAGACAGACAGACAGACAGACAGACAGACAGACAGACAGGGTTAATATAACTGAGGAAAATTATTTTGTAATTAGTTTTGCCAACCAACTCTGTGGTGTGTGTGGAATATTCTTTGATGATCTTCTTCTTCTTGTTCTTCTTATCCACCTTCTGCGCAGCTTCTTTTGTCTCCTTCTATTTCTCCTGATTCTTCTTCTTCTTCTTCTTCTTCTTCTTCTTCTTCTTCTTCTTCTTCTTCTTCTTCTTCTTCTTCTTCTTCTTCTTCTTCTTCTTCTTCTTCTTCTTCTTCTTCTTCTTCTTCTTCTTCTTCTTCTTCTTCTTCTTCTTCTTCTTCTTCTTCTTCTTCTTCTTCTATTTCTTCTACTTCTTCTTCTTCTTCTTCTTCTTCTTCTTCTTCTTCTTCTTCTTCTTCTTCTTCTTCGTCTTCTACTTCTTCTTCTTCTTCTTCTTCTTCTTCTTCTTCTTCTTCTTCTTCTTCTTCTTCTTCTTCTTCTTCTTCTTCTTCTTCTTCTTCTTCTTCTTCTTCTTCTTCTTCTTCTTCTTCTTCTACTTCTTCTACTTCTTCTTCTTCTTCTTCTTCTTCTTCTTCTTCTTCTACTTCTTCTTCTTCCTCTACTGCAATCAAGTATCATTGTGCAAAGGTCTAAACAAAGCCAAGAGCTATCTACATGAATCCAGGCATCCGAACAATGGGGTGGTCAGTTCCAGACAGCTAATGTCCTCATTTCCCCCAGGGCCAGATTTGAGCAATAAGGTCACCCCAGAGAGGGCACATTTGCCTTATGTGTTTGAAGTCGGGGGAATTGTTTGGCCAGAGCAATGGTAAGTCTGGGCGGTTTTCATTTCGTAAATAGGGCCTTGTAATATAGATGTCTTTAGTCTTTCTTCTGCTTGAGATGTTGCATTAAACCACTCCTAATGAAGTCTTATTGTTGTTCATCTGTTTTACACGCTATTACTTGAACTCTTGCTCTCTCTCTCTCTCTCTCTCTCTCTCTCTCTCTCTCTCTCTCTCTCTCTCTCTCTCTCTCTCTCTCTCTCCTCTCTTTCTCTCTCTTACTCTCTCTCTCTTTCGCTCTTTCTCTCCCTTTCTTTCTCTGCTTCCCTTTCTCTCTCACTTTCTCTCTCTCCCTCCCTCTCTCTCTCTCTCTCTCTCTCTCTCTACTATTGATGTTTCTGCTAAGCTAGTTACATGTTCCATGTCCTTTACAGGACGTTGCAATCAACCCCGGCATTAATTAGCTGTTTGCGATTTAATAGGCAATTTTAGGTTCAGTGGTTTGCCATTGCTTTATGGACGGCCGACTAAGCCACTAAAGAGGGTTGGAGTGGGGCTGGCTATCCCATCTCATAAAATACTAACATCCAAAAATATTATCGAGTCTAAAAGTAAGACAGGAAGAGCAACACAACCAAGACGAATCGAGGCTTTCCTAGAAGTCATGTGTCGCTTGTGGAGAAAGCCAGATGTAGTCTCCATGGCCATCATATCTCCTCTCAAGTGGGGGGAAATCTCCATGTCTGAAACCTGGAATGTTAGAACTGTGTTTGCATTGGGAAAGACAGCACGGGCAGTAGAGAGAATGAAATATTATAATATTAAAATGAATAACAAGGAAATACACGGAGAGAGCTGTAGGATACAGCAAAAGATTGGATGGCGTGGTAAAAGTTGCTCGAGGGACTTTTCTCCAATGGTTGGTGTCTCTGGGGTGGCCACGGCTGGCAAAAATTAGTTCCATTTTTGTGCCAGGGCATGCGGGTGTACAAGGAAATGAGCAGGCTGACAGGCTTGCAGGTAAGGCAAGTGTGGAGGGCGGACGAGCCATAGACCAGGCTGATACACTGAATGCTCTAAAGAGAAGTAAGTCGTTTGCGAGAATCAAGAGATGACTGTGAATCTACATCCATGGTCAGACTGCGAAAACATCAAGTTAAAATAGGTGTGGCCAGACAAGAACTCTATGCAGGAAGCAAAAGAAGATTAATAAACCACACATAACGTCAACCGCTACACTCTGAAGGATTTACTAAGGATTGGATCTGAGCTCTTATGGACTGAATGGTTCGATGTACAATGGGGATGATCTGTCGACTAAGTAACTAACTAACTATTCCCCAATTGGGGATAAGATGTGTCCTATGATCTCTATTCCGTTTCTTCTCTCCTCTGTATGAGAGCCGATGAATACCCGTCAGTTATTTTGTTTTTGTTTTTTTCTCATGAGTGCTACACATCCACAATGTCCATTGTGGAATGGTTCCACACAGGCATGAAGGGTATAATCAAGTTTGATGGTGCAAATTCTGAAGAGTTTGAAATCAAGAGTGGAGTTAAGCAAGGTTGTGTACTAGCTCCCACCCTCTTTGGAATATACTTTTCACTTCTACTGAATTATGCCTTTCGTGATCAGGATGGTGGTATATACATTCACTCACGCTCAGATGGCGGCCTCTACAATTCTCAGAGATTGAAGGCCAAGACCAAAATTAGGAGGGTACTGATCAGAGTGTTGCTTTTTGCAGATGATGCTGCAGTTACGACCCACTCTGAGGAAGAATTGCAATGTCTACTATCTGCATTCTCCAATGCTTGTTCTGAATTTGGTTTAACAATTAGCAAAAAGAAGACACAGATTATGTCACAAAGTGCACATGGGGTACCATCAATCTTTATTGATGACGCCGAACTAGAGATGGTAGACCATTTTACATATCTAGAATCAGTGGTAAATAGCAAATTATCCCTAGATCAGGAAATCAACATCCGGATTGGTAAGGCAGCAACAACAATGAACATGTTAGCAAAAAGAGTCTGGGAGAACAGGAAGCTCACTGCCAAAACAAAAGTCCTTGTCTATCAAGCCTGTGTCCTTAGTACTCTTCTTTATGGCAGTGAAACCTGGACAACTTACTCACACCAAGAGAAACGTTTAAACAGCTTTCATATGCGGTGTCTGCGAAGAATTCATGGTATTAAGTGGCAAGACAAAATCACAAATACTGAAGTATTGGAAAGATCAGGTTGTGTGACGGTTTATTCCATGCTTAGTCTTCGAAGACTTAGATTGATAGGACATCTTAGGAGGATGGATGATGGTAGAATACCAAAGGACATCTTTTTTTGGTGAATTACAGATGGGTAAGAGATCTCAGGGTCGATCTCTACTAAGATACAAAGATGTTTGTAAGCGAGACATGATTGATACTGGCATTGATAATGCACATTGGGAGCAAGTAGCCGCCGAACGTGTTGCATGGAGGGCAAACATCAGAAATGGAATAAAGACAAAGGAGAAAATTATTGCAGATAAGTCACACACCGAGCGTGTGAGACGTAAGATGGTGCATGATGGTGGAAATGACCACGTGTTCACATGCACCCACTGTGAACGAACATTTACAGCGCGAATTGGCCTTATCAGTCACATTCGCTAACGCCATAGGTAAAAGTTATTATGCCTTTTTAGAGCACAGACTATCGTCTGTCAAGACGGTACTTTGCCAATGATTGCTACAAATCCGCGGCGGAGCAAGAACGACAGATAGAACGGGCCCGTCTGGGTCATGACTCCCGGGCGTTTCTCTCCTGTGTGCATATCCACCTTCGAGACGTCCATTATAGTACTTACCCCATATCGACATCGCTAGGTTTGTCAGCCCAGAACCCATCCATCCCACCCTCGGAGGGCAAACATTAAGCACCTGGTGCATATACCAGCTTGATCACTGCATGGTCAATGACAGCGGGAACGCCAGCTTCTTCTTCCGGCAGTTTGCCTCAGTCTGCACCTCCGCCTCGGTGGCTAGCTATGACCAATTCAGTAGACGTCGCAAGAGCTCTTTGATCCCGAAAATATGGGCACGGCACTATACAGAGAGCTAGTTTAACAATTAAGGAAAATAAGCACAGGCTTGGGGCATCAATTTCAAAGAAAACATCTTCCATTGTCGCGTTTACCATGGATGTAGGTTAGTTTGAATATCAGATTAAAGATTTTGCAATTAGAAGAGATAAAAAGCTGAAGAAATCGCTTCAAATGTGAATAAAGTGGAAGTTTCCAAGAGCGCACATTACTTTCCTTCTTAGCATAAGTTTATTTTCAATTCGAAAGGGAAAAAACGGATTGTATTTGATGGTTGATTATTATTGTTTATATTTTGGAAAGGGAATATCTTAGAAGGTCTGTCGAAGGTTGCGCTGTACTGCAAGAAAGAAAGAAAAAAGTAAAGCTCGTCCTCCCGTTCAGGTCCGTCCTGGAGGAATACAAAGCCGGAAAAGTCAGACACGCAATGACGATGTGCAAGTCTCCGGATGAAAGAGTCAGCACCTCACAACCCGCATCCCCGGATGGCAGAGTTTACGTTCAGTAGTTTCCATTCCTTTCTGAGCGACCGGCACTCATACCATTGTATAGAAACCAACGCAGTGCGGTCTACACCCAAATCGTTCGCAGCTGTGCGTCGAACGCGGTATGAACCTCGGTTTTCTTCGATAATCCGTTCGAAGATAATCGGCGAAATCCGAAACCGAACGAGCGAACGAACAAACGAACGAGCGAGCGAACGAACGAACAAACCAACCAACTTTATTTTTAAAGGGTTAAGAATTTGTCACGCAGGCCCGTCTGACATTCTGCCCTTCTTCTCTATTTCCTCTTGTACATTATTTCATTCAGCATCACTTATGAAGCTAATCTTAAACAATAAAAGAACAATAAGCATTAAAACGCATGAAAATATAAATAATACATGACTCACTGAGGCAATGTTTAACATGGGCATTATAAATACCTGAAGAAACCAACGATAACCGAGGCAATTAGTTTCATATGAATCAATGTAAGTTCAATTAATTCGTTCTAGACCAGTGTTTCCCAACGTGGGGCCCACGCCCCACAGGGGGGCAATTCTATTGTTAAGGGGGACAATTCGAAAATGGAAGAAATCGGCTGGATATAACAAAACCGGCGGACTTGAGACTGAAGTTAACTAACTTGGAACCTGGCATAAAATCTCTTTGCAGCAAGCATCAAGCGCAAGTATCTTCCTAAATTTAAATAATAAATAATTACTAATAATTAAAATAATATATAAAAAATCTTTCATTAAAATCTTTTTGTACTTGAATTTCAGTTCTCCATTATATGTTTTGAAAATTTACTTACTGTGTTTGCTCAATAATTTCCTATTGATTTCTTCCTAAAACCTATCATTCATGTTTCTTTAGTGAACATTTCAATTTGTGAATATTAAAAATAATGTATATGTTAGGTGGGGTGGGGGTGGGGGGGGGGGGGGGCATAAGAATTTTAGAAAGGCTTAGGTGGGGCATAGCATAAAAAAGGTTGGGAAACACTGTTCTAGACACTCCAAAATACATGCCAGAAACACATTTCATAGAGAATAAATAGAGTATTTATTACTATTTATCAGCGCCAGACGTCTCCCAACTCGCACTTTCGCCGTGATTAGTAACACAATGTATGCCAGTGCGCTTCTTGAATTTTTCAAACCATAATCTGCTGGCCTTTAAATCACTAAGTACACAAGCATTCATCCCAGTTATTTTTTTTTTTTTTTTTGCGCTCGCTCGCTATTGAACTCGATCGTTGTCCATACACATTATTTTATAGTAGTGATGGGCTGAATTTTGCGTGTGTGGATTAGCTTTCCCTATTAACAGTGTCCCTCGCAATTAGGCGAACCCGCTCCGACTTCAGAGATACCTGTAATTAGCGTCCCCAAGTCAAAAACGACAAGTCAACATTTTAGTCCAGCTGTCCGGTGTAGGGGTTGAACCGCTAACCTCGGCAACAACACACCGAATATTTAAGAACACACGTTGTTACTTATTCGGTCATGTGGACCTGCAGTCATTTTCTTAATGAGATCGGCATACAACAGTCTGATCTTTTCACATATGATTGACTCCGAAACAGAATCGCCATCAAACTGTTTTTGATTCATCCAAATTAATAATAATTTATTCGACATTTTCAATTGTTTGCGATCTCTGTTTTGTTAACATATTCACGCCTTTCGCTACATTAGCCTTCTTTATTGCTTCCATTTTCGACACAATGGAACTTGTGGATGGCGACTTCCCGTACATGGGTCGATTTCAGCAATCTTAATGCCACACTCTTATTTTTCAATGTTTTCCTTCGTCAACTCGATCGCATGCCTGGCCTTCTTCTTCGAAGGGCTGCTGGCTCTGGAAACTTTCTTTGGTCCCATAATGTAGCTAAAGGGAAAGGGTTAACTTATTGGCAAGTGATGCTCACACAACGAGAAACAAAGACCAAACTGAGTAGAATAACGCGTAAGTCCCTTTGTTTTCGCAAAATTAGCAGCGAGGTCCCGTGGGCAGTTCGACTAAAACCAAGGCAACCGAAGAAAACCGAGACAGATTTTTCGCGGAAAACATCGACGAAAACCGAAGGCAACAAAGACTGAGGCTTGACTCTCTCTCTCTCTCTCTCTCTCTCTCTCTCTCTCTCTCTCTCTCTCTCTCTCTCTCTCTCTCTCTCTCTCTCTCTACATCAGTGGTTCTCAACCGGTGGGGAATTTCCCCCGGGAGGAATTTTAGGGTTTCCAGGGGGGGGGGGGGGGGGGGGACCATTTGAAGATCGCGTTAATACAAGAACCGATTACTTGATATTGTTTTTCCCTTCATACTTTACAGTTATGTACGTCTCATCCTTCTAAAATTCATTTTATATAGTAAGAAGACCCACAAATCATGTTTTATGTGGATGTTTAGACTTGTTTTAGTATATTCTGTTAAATTTGCCTTCCATTTTCACGTATACTGTGTAGGGGTGGGGAATTTTTAGATAGGAAATAGGAAAGGGGGGAATGACGTTCTGAAAATATGGTGAAGGGGGGCACGATCAAAATTTTTGATAGGAAGGGGGGATGACGTTCTGAAAATATGGTAAAGGGGGGCACGGGCCAAAAAAGGTTGAGAACCACTGCTCTACATAATTAATGATGTGCTATAGTATCGTAAAGTGTCTGCAAGGTGCGGCAGCTTACTCCAGAACGGCGCATTGACATTTATCAAGAACTTTTGGATTGCTTTGAAGCAGAAGTTGATGGTTTCCAATCAAGAATTGTTACTGGAGAGGAAAGCCGGGTTCACTACCACGAACCGGAAACGAAGAGAGCGTGCAAGGAATTGCATCTTCCCTCCTCACCGATACCAAAGAAGTTTCGCACGCAGCCAACTGCAATCAAGGTTATACTGACTCTCTTTTGTGAATGAACGAGGCTTTATTTTAGAGTGCTAAATGTCAAGAAGGAAAACTGTCACCAGTGATACGTATACAGATCTTCTCAGAAATCATCTTCGACCAAGTCAAATTTAAACGGTGTGGACTTCTGGGGTGAAGGTGTCCGTTTGCACCATGACAATGCTCGACCCCATACTGACCACGCAAGAACTTCACTTACAGTATGTTCCGCATCCCATATACTTGCCAACCTTGCCCCAAGTGATTTCCACCTGTTTGGACAATTCAAAGAGTCATTGGGAGGAAATACTTTTAGGTCTGCTGAAGAGGTACAGCAGGTGGTGCATGGGTGGTTAAAAACGCGACCAAGAGAATTTCTTTCTACAGGAATCCAAGCACTTTATCGACGATCTGAACGCAGTGGTGACTACATCGAAAAATGTGTGTGTGTGTGTGTGTGTGTGTGTGTGTGTGTGTGTGTGTGTGTGTGTGTGTGTGTGTGTGTGTGTGTGTGTGTGTGTGTGTGTGCGTGCGTGCGTGCGCGCGCGTGCATGAAACATTCAATTTGGAAACAGCAAGAGAAATTTATTTGGTAATTTTTGTATAATTTTATTGTTGAAATTTTATTTTTTTCAT
The DNA here is from genome assembly GCA_963921405.1 of Cepaea hortensis. Classification (NCBI taxonomy): domain Eukaryota; kingdom Metazoa; phylum Mollusca; class Gastropoda; order Stylommatophora; family Helicidae; genus Cepaea; species Cepaea hortensis. The sequence goes on along the minus strand of OY992883.1, from coordinate 88,321,482 downwards.
TCAACCATAGTGACTTATTACATAAGCTACCTTTAATTTTCTGAAATACAACTGTTGTTTGCATAGGTGACAGATGAATATCTCTAGCAGGATGGGGATTTAAAATGACAATGTGAAATATTTTCCCGTTTGGTTAAGGAATTGTCCTACATTTTTTATAAGTTTTGGCTGAAATTTGGCTGAAATTGTTCATAATTTGTTAACAAAATTTCCTACTTTTTATAAGTTTTGGATGAAATATTTCTTCACTTGTAAAAAAAAATTTTGACAATTGGTTAACAAAGTTTCCTACTTTTTAAAAGTTTCAATGAACTTTAGCCAAACTTTTCACATTTGGTTAACACAGTTTCCTACTTTTTATGAGTTTGTTTGAAATTTGGTCAAACTTTTCACAGCTGGACAACACAATTTCCTACTTTTCACAAGTTTGGGTGAGATGTGTATAAGTTTAGTTGAACTTTGGCCACAATTTTTTCACATTTCGTCAACTACATTTCCTAGCTTTTATGGATTTGGTTGAAATTTGGCCAAACTTTTCACGTCTGGACAACAAAATGTCCAACTTTTCATAAGTTTGGGTGAAAGTTGGGCACACTTTTCACATTTGGTTAACAAATTTTTCCTACTTTTCATATGTTTAACTGAGATTTTTATAAGTTTGGTTTGAAATTTGGCTAACCTTTTCACATTTGGTTAATAAATCTTCTTACTTTTCATAAGTTTTGGTGACCTTTGATCAAACTTTCCACATCTGGTCAACAAAATTTCCCACTTTTCATAAGTTTGGGTGAAAGTTGGCCAAGCTTTTCACATTTGGTTAACAAATTTTCTTACTTGATCAAGATTTTTGCCATATAGTTAACAAGTTTTCCCACTTTTCATAAATTTGATTGAAATGTGGCCAAATAATTTTTTCACTGTTGGGTAGCAGATTTTCCTACTTGACCTAGGTATTCCCCTTTTGGTTAATAAAGTTTACTACTTTTCATCAATTTGACTGAGATATTTCTGTATTTTGCATAACATTTTTCCATTTGCCTGACAATTTTCCTTCTTTTCATAAGTTAGGTTGATCTATTTATAAGTTTAGTTGAAATATTTCTCTCTTTGGGTGATATTTTTTCCCCGTTGGGTAACAAAGTTTCCTACTCTTCATAAGTTTGGTTGAAATTTGCCCAAACTTTGTCACATTTGATTAACAAATTTTCCTACTTTTCATAAGTTTGGTTGAAATTTGACCAATCTTTTCACATTTGGTTAACAAAGGTTCCTACTTTTTATAAATTTGGTTGAAATTTGATCAACATTTTTACCTTTGTTTAACAAATTTCCCTACTTTTCATACGTTTGGCTGAGATATTTATAAGTGTGGATGCAATTTGGTTAAGATATTTCACTTTGGTTAACAAAGTGTCCTAATTTTTATAAGTTTCGTTGAGATAATTATAAGTTTGGATGAACATTCCTGTGTGATATTGTACGTGTCTCTCTGTTCCATCGTGTCTTTGTTCTTGCGTGACTTTGGTCTTGTCTTATTGTTCCATATTGTGTGTGTGAGTGTGTGTGTGTGTGTGTGTGTGTGTGTGTGTGTGTGTGTGTGTGTGTGTGTGTGTGTGTGTGTATTGTTCCACAGCTTTGCGCTACATTCAACATGAAAAGCAAGCTCGCATAGTCGTCAACATGAAAACAATGAAAAACCAGAAAGAGGAAAAACAAGCCAAGCATACCACTGAAAAATTCGACAAAACAAGAAATTTCCGTTTTCATTACTTTTATTTTTTTCCATCACAAGCAATATTTTCATATTTTTTATTTTTTTTATTTTCAATACAAATAGTATTTTAATGATGGGTGAAAATGTGACAGACAGTGACACACAACATTGAGTCTTTTTATTTTCAATGATACGGACAATTCACTGTACCACACATGCAAGCATATCACACATATAACCACTTTAATTTTTTAATAGATCATATTATTGCCAGCAATCAACCTAGCGGTTGTTCAGTGATGTGGTATATATAGAAACTAGTCGCAGGGATTGTCTCTACCAGGTACTTAGTGTCAGGTCTGTTGTGTAGGGCGTAATTAAACATGTCGCTGTCCTGAACTATTTTTATAAACTCGTCAAAGTCGTTTTCGTGGTTAACTAGGTGGGGGTTGTCGAGTTGGCATGCATTGTTCGATGAAGAATGGAAAAACCTAAGTTCTCTTGTCTCCTTATGACGTAAGATCATGTGATGTGAATAATTTACTTTGAACCTGCATTTCTGACTAGCAAATATTGGTCTTAAAGTCTCGTTCCAGTCAATTGGTTGTGTTGAGTCTGGTCGATGAAAAAAATTGTAGGTCGATACATATTTGTGGATGTTCTGATGTGTCTTAAGGTAGGGCCAGATGTCTCTATATTTCTGTTGGACGTCAGGGTCGCGGATGATGTCTACAGTCTTTAGTTCCTCATCTACTTCGTCAACTATGAAGGCTTCCTCTGATTCCACGTGATCAAGTTTATGTTTTTTAGATGTCTGTGTGTCTACTTGTCCTTTTCTTTTGCGTGATGTAGTATCCGTTGTTGATGTTGATGGTGTAGTATTTGATGGTGCAGTGTCCGCGTTTGATGGTGTAGTGGTAACATGTGTTGGTGTTGATGTCTGGTGATCAGTTTTAATTTGCCGTTGTAGGATGTCGTTCCTTTTGTATAGATTACCGCAAATGTGGCATGTGTGGGTTTGGGTTTTGTCTACTGTGTTAATGTGACGTGTAAGACTGCGGATTTCTGTAAATACTTTACCACAGATAGAGCAGAGATAGATATTTTTCTGCCTAGTTGCCATAATGATAAGGAAAAAAATGTAGTGGTGAAAAAAGACTGGATTTAGATAATGGCTTGGTGATAGCTCAGTAATATGTCCAACACGGTTGTAGCTTCGGGTATTATATAATGTCTCGTGTGTGTAGCTCCAATGGATAAGGTATAGTGACCCTTATAAAATTGTGTAGTCTTCCACTAGTTCCAGACTTTCACAATTGTTGTATATACCGACTGTCAAACAGCTGTGAAGAAAAGACAACATCATTATAGTCCGACACAAAACATGCGATAGTCATGCTGATAGCATATCTAGAGAAAAAATTATTTCATATCACATACATTGTTAGCAAAAATCAAAAGAAAAAAGGATTTGAGGTTTATGATGTCGCACCTAGTAAATTATTTCATTTTCTTTTTATCCTTACAGAGGGTCTTCTCCTTAACTATATTTTTATGGTGATGGTTAGCAAAGCCTTGGTTCGCAATTCTGTTCTTTGTGTTATTTTATATTGTATGGCACAGAGTTGTACTATATTAGTGCGAAATGGTGACTACCTTTAATGGTCCCCACCACTTAGGGGTGAAAATATTTAGTGATGACCGATAGTTAGTGAGAAATGCTGAAAGCATACATACCAATATTTTGGTGCTAGACCGCTCGGTGTCTTCCTTTCTCATACACCGATCAATACCTTCGAGCTTTCAACCTTGTAAGCAATGGTCTCGAGAATTCACTTCTTGTAAGCAATAGTTTCGAGATTTCACTTCCTGTAACCACTCAATAGTCTCGATATTTTTCAGTGTCTGCAAATTTTCAGTCTGGAGAAAGGATAAAGATGATATAACTAGGGACAGTAAAAATTTTACATACTGACTTTGACACCACATAATTGACTTTTATATAGATTTGACACATTTTGAAGAGAAAGAATATTTTGAGATCGTATACATTAGTGATATACATTCATTTAATACATCAGTGACCACAGAGCATGACTATAGATTCTCCTGTGTCAGCACATTGTTTTTCCCTCTATAGAGTGAGCGGGATAATGTTCAGTACTGAATGATTGAATACAGCATGTTTCCATACACTGCATAGAAAGAGGACATGGTCGTAGACGCCTATATGTTACACTACAAATAGTGGAAACCTGCTATGTACACATACGTTTGTGCGTTCCAGAATCGATGTGGGCCACGTGTCAAATGAGGGACTGGTCGTCTTGGTTTGAATCTGTAGATGGACAAAATCATAATACATTTTAGTGAACATAGAAAGTATGGTTTAATGAAAATCATGTTCACATGTACACAATTGGAATGCACCACAGCCGCTACCCTACCGGATTACAGCAGATGACGCCTGAGAGTACAGACAATCACCCGGCATGATACTATTCAGTGCCACCCATCGAGCTGTGAGGCTTCATTTCTCCCCTTGTCACTTGACGGCAAAAGTGAAGCTGGTGCTGATTACAACCGTCATTAATGTCTGTATTAGTGTTCCTATATCGGGCGGCTATACCTTGCGGTGTATTCTTGTTAGTTGCCTCATGTAGTTTTTGCGATATACACTAGTGACAGCACTATACCGACTTGACGACCTGTAACGCGACAATATAGCATACACACAGTGCTACTTACCACTCTGGTCTATTCGCTGAGGTGTTTTCGATAGGTCTTGTTGCACGCGTAGTGTCTTAAACCCGCCTTTGCGGTCCTTTTTATACAGACTGTGTGGTTGATGCAACATAGAAAACATGTCTAAGCATGTTCAAGCAGGTTTACCCCGTCAGTACACTCTGAGCCATCCTCCGTTTTCCCCCAAAGACATGTCTGAACACGTTCACTCCGTTGGCATAGCCCCGTGCTGAGTAACCCAGTCGGTCACCCTCAGCTGATGCTGGTGATGATGAGTTGATGATGATGATAATAATGATTTGTTTGTTGGTGACGGTGGGTGATGATGATGATGATGATGGTAATCCTGATTACAGACACTACAGACGATCATGGGTGCCGGTTGTTCAGAAAGACACCGGCAAGCTTGCCTATGAAGGACGAATGTTGAGGTTGACTGCGCTGTCCTGTAATTAATAGACATCTAGCTGGTTCTACACACTCTTCACACGCACATGACATGGTTGTCGTTCATTCAAAATGAGAATCGCAAACTTGCCCAGCACACATGAAACTCCATAGAATGTTGAGGTTGACTGCGATGTCCGGTAATTGATAGCAAACACGCGCGCGGGCATGCACACAAGCACGTATATACACACACGCGCGCGCTAGCGCACACGACATGACTGTCGCTCGCACATAATGACAATTGCAAAACTTGTCCCAAGAAGTCAGACACTCCGTAGAATACTGAGGTTGACTGCGATGTCCTGTAATTGGTATTGCGCGTGCACACACACACACACACACACACACACACACACACACACACACATACACTCAACCGTACACCCTTGCACGCACACACGCCTACATGCGCGCACGCACACACACGGTTGTCATGATGGTACAAGCGCAATCAAACAATGTTGGGGTTGACTGCAGCGTCCTGTAAATGCATTGCATTACAGCTTGACTACCACCTGTAATAGGTAGACACATTGTACGAGGCAATCATTTGGTCGTGAGATGACATGGCGAATCATGATGCATACGAGCAACCAAACAATATTGGGGTTGACTGCGACGTCCTGTAATAGATAGCACACACACACATACACACATGTACATAGACACGCACGCATGATGGGACACGCCGAACCAATCACTGTTGGGTTGTCTGCAATGTCCTGTAAATGCATTGCATCAACAATGTTGGGGTTGACTGCTACGTTCTGTAATAGATAGACACCTAGCTGTTGATACACCCTCTTCACACGCAGACCGTATAGGATATTTGAGCATAGTTTATTTTTTCCTACCCAAATATTCCCTTCAGAGCCCCGGCTGTGTCACTGTGTTAATTATGTTAACGGTCAATCAGAACGCCTCAATGGGTGTGTTTATCTCAGGTAAGATCAACTCGAGCTGGCCAGCGCTGTTGTCAGCCCGCTTTAGTATGCGTTTTTATCTCCAGTAATGATCAGAGCTGGCCGGTGGTATGGTCAGCACGTGACCTTTTACCTGTACGCGCAGGTAAAGTTGGCGGTCATGGGGTCTTAGTAAGGACAGTCGTAAAGGAGAGACAAGAGACACGAATCGTCTCCCTTGGTTTAATTCTATTTATGTTTGTAAAAAGGGACGTTATTTGTTAAATAATATTACATATTTTTATTATTATCTCGGGAAGTTATGGCTTATTTTAAATGAGGGTTGGAGTTTTATATTGACGTAACTATTCTCCAATAAACATACAAGAAATGTAGGTGTTTAATTAAGTTTTAGGGTTAATTTTTTAATAAAATTGCTTGCCTGGCTAGTATATTTTTAAACCAGATTTCCACCAAGCGTTTAATGTTGATACATGGGGTACGGAAACATGTCGAATTAGCATATTGAGCCGTGCAAATAGTTTATTCATGCAATCCAAAAATGGATCCTCGAGTTAGCTAGAGAGATGGAATAAATCATTTTTCTGTCATACTGACTTCTATCTCCTCATCGAAGGAGGGGATCAATATGATTGAAGGTAATTCACACCACACACCCCACCACACACACACACTCCCACCCACACATTGGGACTCGAACCCGACAAACATTTGGTCTACTTATCTATATACGTATTCCACATACCCGGGGCTTGTCTCGCCGCCACCGCCGCCCCGCGCCACCCTAGACCAGAAGGGACAACCGGAAGTAGTCAACCAGACCCAAAAAATTTCCCGCCAAGCTCAAAATATTGAGGTCAATTGTGGTCGTAAAATATGACGTTTCGGTTGCGGTGATAGACTTTTTATATAGTAAAATATCGGTAGTTGCCACCACAAATGATAAGTAAATTGCGTGTCTCCTACTACTAACATAATCAACTGATCAACACAGGGCCGGCAGGCGAGTATCTAATCCACTACACACCCGTACAACCATGTGGAACACATAAGCGACTGATCAACACAGGGTCGGTAGGCAAGTATCTAGTCCCCTACGCTACCATAGAAGCATGTGGAAAACATAAGCAAGAATATCTAATCCACTACACTACGGCAAAAGCATGTGGAAAACAAAAGCAACTGATCAACTAACAATTATATCAGCAACAACAATTTGATTTAAATATTAATGACGGAGAGGTTTGGAGTGTTAGTCGTTGCCTTACTGCAATGTCGCCCCTTATAAGATTAACAGGGATGTTCCATAGCAAAAGCAACGCTCGTTAATAAAAATTAACAATAGAAAAGTCTCACCTCAAATATGGAATTTGACACAAAAGAACTGACGGTAGTCGTGCTAACAGTTTAGGCATTTATTAATGCACTGTAGAATCACATGGGATCAACTAATCTAAAGATATAAACTGTCGCGTTTATTTATCCATCTTAGAATCAGCTCCCGATTCCACTCTGTTAACCTTGACGCTCAGTCTTTTTCCAATTCATCATTGAGTCATCCTTTTCGGAAAAATAGTCTAGGTTGATCTTGGCCCGGTCCTTTTCATTGCATGAATTCTCATCAACAGATCATTCCTCTCCTTTCGCTGTTCACTTGCCGAATCTTCGCAACCATTGCTTCGTCCAGATCTTATTCCACACGGAGCTCTCAGAAAAACACAAGCGCCTTGGTGTCGTGGTCCCAGAGCGTCTCTCGTTGTTGTTCTATAACGTTTTTACGTTCCCATTGGTTTCTCCTTTTGTTTGTCCACTTTAGTGTCCATCTGGGAAAACCCCTTCTTCCTTTTGGTGGCGCGTGCCATCATGGCAGTCGTGAAAGCGAATGTCTGCTCTAGGCAAGGCTTCTGGGAGGGACGGAGGGGTGGCCACACCACCGACTGGATGTCTGTACAACATGGTAAAGCACCATATACCCAGTGACATAACACCACCCACTGGATGCCTGAACAACATGTCTAGCACCATATACCCAGTGACATCACACCACCCACTGGATGTCTGTACAACATGGTCTAGCACCATATACCATATACCCAGTGACATCACACCACCCACTGGATGTCTGTACAACATGGTCTAGCACCATATACCATATACCCAGTGACATCACACCACCCACTGGATGTCTGTACAACATGGTCTAGCACCATATACCATATACCCAGTGACATCACACCACCCACTGGATGCCTGCACAACATGGTCTAGCACCATATACCATATACCCAGTGACATCACACCACCCACTGGATGCCTGCACAACATGGTCTAGCACCATATACCATATACCCAGTGACATCACACCACCCACTGGATGTCTGTACAACAATATCTAGCACCATATACCCAGTGACATCACACCACCCACTGGATGTCTGTACAACAATGTCTAGCACCATATACCCAGTGACATCACACCACCCACTGGATGTCTGTACAACATGGTTTAGCACCATATATCCAATGACATCACACCACCCACTGGATGTCTGTACAACAATGTCTAGCACCATATACCCAGTGACATCACACCACCCACTGGATGTCTGTACAACATGGTTTAGCACCATATATCCAATGACATCACACCACCCACTGGATGTCTGTACAATATGGTCTAGCACCATATACAATATACCCAGTGACATCACACCACCCACTGGATGTCTGTACAATATGGTCTAGCACCATATACAATATACCAGTGACATCACACCACCCACTGGATGCCTGAACAACATGTCTAGCACCATATACCCAGTGACATCACACCACCCACTGGATGTCTGTACAACATGGTCTAGCACCATATACAATATACCAGTGACATCACATTACCTACTTTATGTCTGTACAACAATGTCTAGCACCATATACCATATACCCAGTGACATCACACCACCCACTGGATGTCTGTACAACAATGTCTAGCACCATATACCATATACCCAGTGACATCACACCACTCACTGGATGTCTGTACAACATGGTCTAGCACCATATACAATATACCAGTGACATCACACCACCCACTGGATGTCTGTACAACAATGTCTAGCACCATATACCATATACCCAGTGACATCACACCACCCACTGGATGTCTGTACAACAATGTCTAGCACCATATACAATATACCAGTGACATCACATTACCTACTTTATGTCTGTACAACATGTTCTAGCACCATATACCCAGCGACATCACACCACTCACTGGATGTCTGTACAACATGGTCTAGCACAATATACCCAGCGACATCACACCACTCACTGGATGTCTGTACAACATGGTCTAGCACCATATACCCAGTGACATCACACCACACACTGGATGTCTGTACAACATGGTCTGGCACCATATACCCAGTGACACCACACCACCCACTGAGTGCATGCACAAAATGGGTAAAACTCTCTAAAGAAACAGCATCATATGACGGGGTTGGTATCAATCCTGAACAAGTGCGTGACTGCCCAGACATGAAAAGCCTCATCAAGAAAGTAACCACCACTTCGAGCTCATCTATGAGGAAACCCGAGGTGTCCTCAAGGTGTTCCCAGAGAACGTCATCCGCGACGCTGTCACCTACACCGAGCACGCCAAGAGGAAGACCTTCACCGCCATGGACATCGTCTAACCCTAACCCTTTTGTCGTGTCCTCCTTTAAAGTGTCGTCCCTGGAGTGAAGAGAGTCAACACTCACATTATAATATTTTCCTTCCTTTTTTCAATATCTTGGAGAATCCACCAGCTTCCGTCCAACACACTCCATCAGCCCGTGGACACCTTCCTATTACTCTCTCACTGTCGTACTATGCCCCCTCTCATACTTCCCCAACGCAACATACTCCACAACTCTTGCTTCTAAAAATTAATAAAGATTAATTTATTAAAAGAAAAGTGTAACGTATATGAGACGTGTATGCGAAGACAATGTGTGTCGTGTATTATAACATAAATGTATGTGTCAGTCTTCAAAGTTCAGGATCATAGTGTACACATCATGGCAAGGATCACACGACATCATTCGAGTCAGTACGATAAACCTCACCGAAGTCGTATCCTTCTCTCCAGACATGTCCTCCTCCAGGAACTCTGATGACCATGAGATCTGAATCCCATGTAAATATATAATCCGTGGAAAAAACTGTTATTGTTCCTAACACAACTGTTCCTAACAGTTTATAGAAACTCCGGCTTCATAATTCCGGCGCGGTGAAAACAAACATGGAACACTGTCCTATGAACAAGACTTTTTGTCTCTTGATAAATGTTCACTAGTTCTCACTATTAAACAGTTATTGTCTATACTCCAATAGAGTCCTTTATTTTTGTTCTAGTCATAAGTGAACTGAATATCCATCACTACTGGTGTGTTAAAACTGGTATGACCTAAACTCATTCGGTATTTATCCGGTAGGATACCATTCAGCTCCACTGAGCAATGTTGATCATCTTCCTCTAGCATAATCTCTGTTGTAAAGTTGCTGGCCAATCTTCCGGCGCCAAACTTTATCCGGGATCGGATTTTTCCTTTGGTTTCAGGTTCTTCATTCCAACCAGAGGAACCTTAGGCAACACTGCAGTTAGATCAAATTACATCCACTCTTGCCATGACAGGCACGTGTAAAATTAAATCACTAATTCGCACACGGTAGACGTTTTCCCATCAGAACCACAGTGCCGAAGCACGTCTTCTATAATCCAAGGTTTGCGTTCAACTCCCCATCTCCAATCATGGTTTTTGGCCAAACCTCTAAAATTGGTCACGTGACATGGTTGTTGTCCTGCAGGTGTTATTTGGGCAATCATCCATTGTCAAGAATCGATTTTCCCTTGCCTAGTCACTGTCAAAGTTGTCATCACTTGTTTTGACTCCCCCAACAAACTAACGAGTTACTGTATGATCCCAACAACAGTTTTCCCCAACAAGCTGCCAATCTTCTTGATGTTCCGGAAACTATAAATTGACAGATGTACTGTTATCTTACCGTGCTGAGTACTTCCGCTCTCAATCCAACTTGTTTATGAACTGTCAAAGCGATGTATGATTCAGCGCACTCACTTTCCCTACACCTCTGCAACTGTTAATTTTGCCCGACATGTGATGGCCGACATCCGATTGCCACCATGATCCCATGGGTTCCATCTGTATTCAAATGTTGACAAACTGTCAAAGCGATGCCGGGACCCGTCTCCCTCACCACTGAGTGTTCCCGATCCGTCGACCAGATGTAAACACGTGCAGTTACATTTCCTGGATTAGTTGAAACAACCTTTGGCCTCGAACATCCGCTAATTCAGATCGCCCTTTATTCTCATCACTGGTTAAATCATGTTGGACCATTATGTGACACCTTTAGCCCTGTACAATTTATTTTGTTGTTGTCTTTTGGTATCTGCTGCGCCCGCCCGATCCTTAGCAATGTAGCAAAACGGACGAATGTACAGGTGCTCAGTCGCACTGTAAAACCCGCCACAACACCACCGGTGGGCTACCGTTCTTAGAAACCCATCGACTTACTTAAAACACATTTCATGGGGGTGACAATTAAAACATAAGAAGGCCTGCAACACGTAATGTTGGGTGAATTTTTTTTTTTTTTTTTGGTTTGACGGTTACCCCAGACAAGCTGGCTCCCTCGCCTCCCCCTTTTTTGTGTGGACCCTTAGTCTCACTGTGAGCTATTGCCCACAGTGGTCCACCAGGCCCACATCAAAGGTGAAGATATGTGATGGGTTTTTAATTTGATCATCCCGGCCCCCGACCAGACCAGGCGCACTACTGGGAGGAGAGCAGCTGATGCACCCGATCCTAGCCAAAGGACCGATAGGGTTTAGGAAGAAATCGCTAGGAAATTATTGAGCAAACATAGTAAGTACATTTTCAAAACATATAATGGAGAACTGAAATTCAAGTACAAAATAATTTTAATGAAAGATTTTTCTATATTATTAGTAATTATTTAAATTTAGTGATAACCTTGCGCTTAATGCTTGCTGCAAAGAGATTTTATGTCAGGTTCCAATTTAGTTACTTCAGTCTCAAGTCTCCCCGTTTTTTTTATATCCAGCCGATTTCTTCCATTTTCGAATTGCCCCCCTTAACAATCGAATTGCCCCCCCCCCCCCCCACCCTGTGGGGCGTGGGCCCCACGTTGGGAAACACTGTTCTAATCAATTAAAGTTGAAATAATGTCTCTCCAGAGATGTTACAATTTTCTTATAGAGATCTTGACCTTTTCATAATTTCCAGTTTCCTCTTAATGGGTAGAAAATTTCGGCTCAATGCTGAGGAGATTACACCTGGAAATTCAAGATGGCGAAATGAGACAAGAGGAATACTCAGTAAGAAGTTGGAGGGGTTGAAAAATAGAGTCAGAAAAAATTAATCAATGAAGAGGTCAGCAATGCCAAATTAATAAGAACGCACGATCTTAAACATCCTGTCTGGTGATGTCGAGTAAGAAGAGGTTCAACCCCTACACCGGACAGCTGGGCTAAAATGTTGACTTCTCGTCCTTGACTTGGGGACGGTAATTACAAGTATCTCAGAAGTCAGAGTGGGTTTTCCTGATGGCGAGGAACACTGGTAATAGGGAAAGCTTAACCACGGACAAAATTCAGTCCAGTGATAGAGTTCATAGCGAGTGTGCTACAGCAACAGCAACAACAACAGCAACACCAACAACAACAACAACAACAACAACAACAACAACAACAACAACAACAACTCAACATGGAGAGAATTCTATCTGATGTTATTTCACCCCAAGGAACTCACACATGGCGAAATGATTTGACATGTGGAATTTCGACCTGGAGAAATTGTATCCCAGGAATTCCAGCTGGGGAAAGTAAACCTAGATGAAATTATCCTGCTGAAACCGGACCTCGAGGAAAATTGACATGGGCAAGATTTCGATTGAGGAGCTCACCCTGGAAAGTTGGACGCTGTATACTGTAAGCTCTTGGCAGACGTTTGAACACTGCTACTTGATGTCACTAACACTTTGCAAAGCTTGAATTCGGGCCAAAATTACCTCTGCGGCCAAATTGTCAATGTCTTTAGAGATAACATAACGGCCCCATGTATTCTCGTGAAAATACCTCAATCTTCCATAAATATATTCCTGACTGGGATGGCCGATTACGACTTGCCATCACTTTTGTCCTTAAGTGCCGCATATTAACGCTCGTCATATCTTTTCGTGCGATGATTTTAGATCGTTATTTTATATTATATTGAAGAAGGTTGTCTACTAGAGACAATAAAACAATGAACATTGAAATATTTTGGTCAATTGAAACGTCATGAAAGATTCCAGGGAACAATCATGGACGGGTATATGCCCGGGAAGAGAGGAAGAGGACGGCCAAAGAGAAGATGGATGGAGGATGTAGCGGATGATATCCAGATGGGTGATTGGCAGAACTTGGTGGAGTATTGATGCATGACAAGGCAGATGTGGTTGCGGCCTTGTGGGAGCACGTGTACACCTCGGAGGAGCAAATGGATCACCATAGTCTGGTTAGAATGAGGCAGCGAGGAGTGACGAGGGGATCTGGCCGACGCTCGACGCTCAGAGGAAAGGCGAGACGGACATATAATCAGATTGCTACTGGAACTATTAGTGTTGGAACTCTTCGCTGGTTGCTGAGGATGGGGACGGAGCGCTTATGGGAATGTCCCGAATGCTGTGATGTCGGTTCCTAGATCAATCAATCAATCAATCAATCAGATGGGTGTATCCCGTGTATCGGACGCGGGACATCTTGCTTATGATCGAGAGGTTTTCCGGAAGGTTGTTATGGGAGCGAGGTTCTGCAAGGGAATTGCTACTGAATGAATGAATGAATGAATGAATGAATGAATGAATGAATGAATGAATGAATGAATGAATGAATGAATGGAATTGTATATTAACTCAGCTAACTACAACAAGACGCTGACAACGCCATACCTTATGCTGCAGAATGCCAATAAATAAAAATGCAACGGTAGTCCCAGACAATACCGCTGCAGTGTGAAGTGATAGGCCACGACAAATTATTTGAGTTGAATTCTGTTCAGTTGAGTTGTGTTTAGTTGTGTTAAGTTGTGTTGAGTTGAGTTGAGTTGTGTTGAGATGTGTTGTGTTGAGTCAAGAACCGAATCACAACACTCGCGACATTCCCATACGAGTTCCGTCCTCATCTGCAACAGCTAGCGAGAGTCTCAATACTGTTGATACCAGACGCAGTCTCATTATGTGTCCATCTGGTCGAATCTTGGAGTCCTGAGTATCGGCCAGAACCTCTGGTCACTGCGTGCAGCGCCATTCTGTCCAAGCTGCGATGATCGAACTGTTCTTATGCACTATGCACGCGATTCCAAAGGGCCCCGATCACATCCACCTTATTGTTCACGAATATCCCATTCAGTGGTGCAGACTCAGCCAATCTGTACGGCTGCTCGTTTTCCACTGCACCAGCATGTCCTGGGGGGACAATCCAACAGATGCATTCTATTTGTGATTGTTGAAGCACACCCGTCTTTACCTTTCTCATCAAACTTTGTGAGTCCGTCACAATCAATGTGAGGTGAAGTGAAGAGTTCCTGACCTCGTCGTCTCTCCTTTTCCGAAAATACTGAAAACTAACTCTCTCTCTCTCTCTCTCTCTCTCTCTCTCTCTCTCTCTCTCTCTCTCTCTCTCTCTCTCTCTCTCTCTCTCTCCATCTCTCTCTCTCTCTCTCTCTCTGATATATATATATATATATATATATACTCTCTTTCTTTCTCTCTCTCACTATCTCTCTCTGTCTCTCCCTCCCTCTCCCTTCCTTGCGCCCTCTATCCCCAAAGTTGGATAGACACTCAACCAACTCACTCCACACAGCCCTATCCATTGCTATCACATGCAGTTCCCTCCATATCCTCCCCATATTATCCATTGTTGTCTGTACGTCTACGTGTGTTTTAAGTCCTCCGCTATTTCTTTTGCCTTGTGAATTCCAGACAAAGTTATTTCTGATTATACAATTCTCAGGTTTTTTTATTGTATGCCATATCCATCTGCTTCCTTTTCTTTCTATACCAGATAATCGAACCCGGACCAATGCCATGACATGGAAAGGCACTAAGACAGTGGGATACAGAACATCAAAACAAGCTATCACTTTCAAACGTGTCACATACCACTAGACAAAGATTCACAGGCAATGTGCAAGTTGCACAAGCAAACATAGCTACCAATACATTTGAATAGTGTAAACATATTTATTCTGCCACACAATGTTTTCATAATCTGGTAAGTCAAAAGAGGGGTTTATCACGCTTGCGTTTAAACTTCCCGTGCGCTGGCAACCGGGTAGTGGAACTAAAACATTGACTACTTGTTCAGAAAGCAATGGCAAACTACTGAACGTAAATTTGCCTAAAAGATTAACCTCCGATAATAAAAAAAAGTCTTGCAACAAAAGACATGCAACATTTTGTATGTGTCAAAGTTAAAGATAGTTGTCACAGGTGTGTTTTACTTGTTTCTCCTCGCATTATCTATCAAATGAATGTTCTAGAGAAGCTATCATGTAACAGACAGACAGGAAGATAGACAGAACGAACGAACGAACGAACGAACGAACAAACTGTATTTTCAAAGGGTTAAGAATTGGGCACGCAGGCCCGTCTAACATTCTGCCCTTCTATCACTCTCTTTCATACATTATTTCATTCACACATCATTCAAGGCTAACAGAGAACAGCAACAATATAAAAGATATGCATTATAAAGACATGGGCAAACTGCGAACATCAAAACTACACGACTCAGTAATATTAGATAATGGTCTGACACTTGTTATTAGCCATGTGGAATATCCTGGCCTACCAAAAGGGGACTGGCTGTTATACTAGGGTTTTGTTATTATTATTATTATTATTATTATTATTATTATTATTATTATTATTATTATTTTCTCTATTATTAAGGGGGAAGATAATCCGTACTGAGACAGTGTTCGAATAATTTGCGATTATATGAATAGGGATTGGTGATGTCTTTGATTTCTTGTGGAAGATTGTTCCACAGCTGAGCTGCAGAGTACGTTAAGCTTGTTTTGTATAAGTCAATCCTAGGCTTCGGAATGTGTAATATATTTAAACGTTTTCTGTGTCTTGCATTATATTTAAACAATGGCCAAAGGTAATTTGGGGCATTCCGATACAGGAATTTGTGAATTAGTTTAGCTTTATTGAAAAGCAGGCGTTTGCGGAGTGGTAGTAACTGAAGGCGTTTATACAGGCTAGGATTGTCAGATAAATGTTTGCTATAAATTAGACTCATGGTCCGTTTCTGGAGTGAGTAAAGTCGCTAGGTGGTTGAATTAGAACAACCGTCCCAGATTGTATAGATGGGTTTCGGATAGACACACAGATCGATCGACAGACCGACGGACGGAGGAACGGAAGGTAGGGCGGGCAGACAAGAAAGATACGATCAGACCAGACAGACAGACAGACAGACAGGCAGTCAGGCAGGCAGGCAGGCAGGCAGGCAGGCAGGCAGGCAGGCAGGCAGACAGACAGACAGACAGACAGACAGACAGACAGCCAGACAGACAGACATGTACCAACATATGTTAAGTCCTTGGGGTGGGAGGCCTCATAAAGTCGTAATCCGGCCCGTATCATGACCCCTAACTTGCCTCAAAAGTGTCATCGTAACGGCGTCCTCAACCTCCCATCTGACTTCGTAATCCTGTAAATCACAGCTAATGGTCTCCGCCTTCTTATTCTGCCAATATCTGCAATTAGACCGCATTCAAAATGTACGAAATCGAACAGTTTTTAACTCTACAACGGGTATTCCTATTGCTACGGTGCAATAAATACTTATCCTTATGTCAGCACACACACAAATGCTGGTGTTTACAGCGACGTCCTGTAAAGGATATGCAAATAACTTCTTTTATTTATGTCAGATAAATCCATACAGGACAGATAAACCCCATCGACATTGTTACAAATGCGTTATTGACAGCAGACGCCCATCAATATAAATGATTTCGTTAATCAAGCATGCATTCAATAGATCTGGACGGGAATCTCCATACACGAAGAAACTGAATTAGATAAGGTGGCAGAGGTTGGCAAGAACAAGCGTGTATTGGCCGATTTATTATCTTGTCATCATCGCCTCACAGGTTATTTGCATAAGATAGCTCGCTCTCATTGCGGCCCTCCAAACATAATGTCGATTCCTTGTCATTTCTCCTGCAATTTCTAATGCAAGTTCATGCTCAAGGTGTCTGCAATGTCCGGTATCCATCTTCGTCCAGATCAACCTCAGACTCTTCTAGAAATCATGTCTTCCATCAATGATCTTTCCCAGCCGACGCGACTTTTAATATGGCCGGCGTATTTCAGTTCCCGAGAAATGGTGTTATTTATGAGGAAGTTCTCTTCCATGCTAAAATCTTGTAGAATGTCAATGTTTTTCTACTACCTTGTCACGCCAGGAAATTAAACCACTTATAAACTACTTCCACACAATCTGCCTTATAAAGCTATTGAAGATTAAATGGTAAAACAAGATTCCAGACACTAAAGTCCTATAAAGAGCGTCCGTGGCCAATATCCACTCTCTACTAATGAAGAATCAGATTTTCTGGGCTGGTCACTTGACTCGCATGCCAGATCATAGGCTCCCTAAAAGAATTTTTTACGCTGAGCTGTGCTGTGGTAAACGCTCCCAAGGTGGACAGAGGAAGCGCTTTAAAAATAGTGAAGATTTTACTAACAACTTTTGGATTCATCACTACACTTGGGAGTGTGCGGCCAAAGACCGAAATTCATGGCGTACATCATCACGCAAGGGTGTAGTCACTTGTGAAGCAAGCAGGACTGCAAGAGCTGTGAAAAACAGGCTGGACAAACAAAAAAACTGCAGGAGACCCGCCTGCTGGAACCGCAAGCATTCCTTGCTCACATTTTAAAAGAAAATTTTGAGACGAAATAGACCTAAAGGCCTACTTCAGAATTCTTCTGTAATATTTAACTGATTCTACGCCAAACAAAAAGTAGACTTGGACCAAACATGGTACACAATCTTTCAATGTATTTTAGTGTAAATTTCCGTTCGCTGAACATTGATATTGCGGAGGTTACAAAGAAACAGAACAAATAACACGCTGACCCCAGATGGCGATATATCGTCCTTGTGTCCACATGGTAGGTCACATTTGGCGGTATATTATCCTTCGACACTGAAGTTGATTTATCTTTGTCAATCTAGGCGAAGTTAAGAGTTCTTAAGAGCTATTTTGAGTCACTCCTAATACACGAAGAGAGTCATGAACAGTTAGCAGACAAGTGAGATACCAAGTGGAAGCTGCGGAGATGTGGTTTTATAGGAGAATGGTGAGAAAACCGTGGACGGACAGAAAGAGCAATGATGATATCATGACAGAAGTTAACTCAGAAAACCGTGGACGGACAGAAAGAGCAATGATGATATCATGACAGAAGTTAACTCAGAAAACCGTGGACGGACAGAAAGAGCAGTGATGATATCATGACAGAAGTTAACTCAGAAAACCGTGGACGGACAGAAAGAGCAATGGTGATATCATGACAGAAGTTAACTCACCGTTCACTGGCAGTTCACATTCTTTGGGCATGTCATATTAAGAGAAGAGCTGGGGTATGTTGTCGCAACGGGAAGGTTAGGTGGCAAGAGATGAAGGGAGCGACCAAGAGAGAAGAGCTGGGGTATGTTGTGGCAACGGGAAGGTTAGGTGGCAAGAGATGAAGGGGGCGACCAAGATAGAAGAGCTGGGGTATGTTGTGGCAACGGGAAGGTTAGGTGGCAAGAGATGAAGGGAGCGACCAAGAGAGAAGAGCTGGGGTATGTTGTGGCAACGGGAAGGTTAGGTGGCAAGAGATGAAAGGGGCGACCAAGAGAGAACAATATGGACAGTTTGACATTATTGCGTGGTGGAACGTCGGTATCAGAAATGTTTGGCCGCACAAGAGATAGAAAGTTGCATGTGGAAAACATAAGCAACTGATCAACATGGGGTCGGTAGGCAAGTATCTAGTCCACTACACTACCACAGAAGCATGTGGAAAACATAAGCAAGAGTATCTAGTCCACTACACTACCACAGAAGCATGTGGAAAACAAAAGCAACTGATCAACTAACAATTACATCAGCAACAACAATTTGATTTAAATATTAATGACGGAGAGGTTTGGAGTGTTGGTGGTGAAAGCGAATGTCTGCTCCAGGCAAGGCTTCTGGTGGGGGGGGGGTGGAGGGAGGGGGGGGGAGAATGCATGATGGAAACGTCTGCGCACAATGCTTTGTTGGTCTTGCGACATTTGTGTCGGTGTCATTTAGCTTTAATTCGTCTTGTTATGTGTTGTCATATTTACAGCCAGGGAAACTGCATTGATCTCCCAGTATACTCTTTCCATCTGTCTTTCTATCGTTTCGCTACTCCCTCTCTCTATGTCTCTGTCTCTTTTTCACTGTTCACCCTCTCTTTCTCTCTCTCCATCTAACTCTATGTATGTCTGTCCATCTGCCTGCATGTGTGTCTCCGTGCTTTTATTTATGTCTGTCTGTCAATCTATCTACCTACCTACCTACTATCTACCTATCCCTCCCTCCCTGGCTCCCTCCTTCCATCCATCCATGCTATCATCCATCCACCCACCCAAACACACACACACACACACACACACACACATACACACCTGTCTGCTTGTCTGTCTGTCTCTAGCCATCTTCTCTCCTCCAGTGTCTCTCACACGTGACTCCCTCTCTCACGTCTCTCTCTCTCTCTCTCTCTCTCTCTCTCTCTCTCTCTCTCTCTCTCTGAAATCTTTTTTTTCCTCTGCCATTTTTTCTCTCCATTTTTTTCTGTCTCTCTCTAAAAATAAATAAAAATAAATATTCAAGGACACAACAAACGACGTTTCTAATATATACATCTTATCAGGGACGGAACAACACAAACATATCTAAAGAAAAAAGATATAAAAAATTGTAAAATAATATTAAAACACAACTCCTTGGTTGTCAAAAAAGCACAAAGATTGAGTTCAGTTTTGAAAGGTGTTCTTTTTATACAAAGACTGAATTCAATTCAGCTGTTAAAAGTGTCAAATAAGAAATGTGTAGCCAAAGGTGTGCAAACAGTCAGATATGAATATATAGTGGGAAGTCAGCAGAGTTATACAGTTTTATCTACAACAGTATTGATTCCTGTTGGATGGAAGCCATTAAATCTTGAGTCTTTCCGTTATTAATGTAATTATTTTGGAATCCCATTACTTAGTAACCAGACGTGGCGCATGTTGTAATTATGAAACTTATTTTAATATCCCCATTAAAATATCGTTGTAATGGCACGTTTTAATTCGTGGCTTTGATCCTTTTCAACACAATGTATGTTGAATTAAGCCGCGGATCTAATGGATAAATACGTTTTAAAAACAATAAAAATTAGGGCGTTAATTGATTACGACAATATTCATTTGCCTATATCTATGGGCGTTTTTCTGTGACGATCTTGATGGTATTTGACCATCAGGAATGATGATGAGCATTAATTTCATCCAGTTGGGTTGAAAGTTTGGAGCCGTGAGTTCTAAGATGTCTGGTAAGGCGTATTTTGGCTCGAAATGTCCTTTGACAAAAGTGGGCAAAGAATGCTTGAAGTTCCAGGAGGAGGCTCTCCTGCGGTGTTCCCCCCGCCCCCCGGGTTGTTTTTATTCCACAGCTCTTGCAGTCCTGTTTGTTTCACAAGTGACTACACCCTTGCATAATGATGAACGCCACGAATTTCGATCTTTGGCAGCAGTCTCCCAAGTGTCGTGATTAATTCTAAAGCTTTTAGTGAGATCTTCAAAGTGTCTTTAAAGCGTTTCCTCTGGCCGCCTTGGGAGCGTTTACCATAGCGCAGCTCACCATAAAATAATTCCTTTAGGGAGCATGTGATATGGCATGCGAATCAAGTGACCAGCCCAGCGAATCCGATTCCTCATTAGTAAAGTAGATACTGGGCATGGACAATCTTTCTAAAACTTCAGTGTCTGTGACCTTGTCTCGCCTTTTAATCTTCCTAAGGCAGAGTGTGTGGAAGTGGTTTAATTTCCAGGGGTGTCGCTGGTAAACAGTTCAGGTTTTTTTAAAGCATAAAGCAGTGTGGATAATATGATTGCTTTGTAGACTTTAAGTATTGATTGCAGGCTTATTCCATTTCTGTCCCACTCGTGATAGAATTATGATCGACACATTGTAGTATACTTGTTATTCCGGTGTGTGGTTCGCAGCAGACGTCGGCGATCATGACACTTCAAACCTTATATCGCCTGCTATTGATTTGACTTAAGTAAGTGAATAGGTACAATTATTTCGGAAAAGACATAACATTTAATGGGAAATGTCTTGAAGAGATTATAACAGGAATCACCATGGCGAAGGTAGCCTTTTGCAAGATGGAAAACATCCATCTATCCATCATGTGCCATGCCGGTAAGCGTGGGCAGTCATGTTCTGCCATCTCACTCGATCACCAGAGTCGTGGATCAGCTCCGTGTTTCTGTCTCGACCATGCCACAAGGCCAAGCCATCCAGGTACTTGCTTCTAGGTCTTCCCCTTGGCCTGTTCCCCTCGATCTTACCAGTTGTCACCAAGTTCTAAACGGATCAAAGCGTCTCCATCCCAGATTGTTTCTATTCCCAAAGATCTCACGATTCGCTTGCCGGTATCTGTGGATACTTCTCGTTTTAGCTGTGAATGCAAACATATGTATCTATCCCGCACCTGTATCCACTCAAACTTCGCCTGCCAACACATCCATCTACATTGGTCTGTCGGCACTGCCGTTTGCATCTATATACCTGCAATCTTAATTGCTGACATTAAAGAAATTAGCTTCATCAAACGTTGGAAACGAAATAATGTTGCCTAGGCCGTGCTCCCTGGTCTAGGCGTTAACGTCTTTCTCCGTAATCCCGTATATTCTCGTGAGTAACGTAACCTGCGCGAGAATCGGTAGCAGTTTTCGCCGCGTTGGTAACTTACGGTGTATGTGAGCCGGTCGCTCAGAAAGCAATGGTAAACTACTGAGCGTAATCTTGCCTAGTGCATCAATAGCAGCTGAAAATGCTGGTGTTGACTGCAACGCCCTGTATTGTTTGTGTCTTCGTTATTTAAAAAGAAATAAACATGAACGTCTTGAGTGAAACAATTTAGGGATAGGCAAATATTATCTATTCTGTAATTATTATTTTTTTTTTTTGCACTAGCTCACTTTGAACTCAATCGTAGCCCAAACATACTACTTCTAATAGTGCTGGACTGAATTGTGCGTGTGGATTAGCTTTTCCTGTTAACAGTGACCCTCGCCATCAGGCGAACCCACTCCGACTTCAGAGGTACTTGCAAATTACTTCCCCAAGTCAAGGACGATAGGTCACCATTTTAGCCCAGCTGTCCGGTGTAGGGGTTGAACCCCTTACTCCGGCATCAGCACAAAGGATGTTTTAGAACATCAATTCGGTCATGCTGACCTACAGTTCTGTAAATTTGTTGGACTGTCTTCACACTGATTTACCTACACCTTGGGTGTTTATATACGGATCTGCGTACACAATGGTGTATCTATATCTTGGTCTGTCTACACAATGTTCTATCTATATCTAGGTATGACCACATTATGATCTATGTCATCTAATTAGTGACGCGCATGAATGGATTAACGAGATTCCCACTGTCCCTATCTACTATCTAGTGAAACCACAGCCAAGGGAACGGGCTTGGTAGAATCAGCGAGGAAAGAAGACCCTGTTGAGCTTGACTCTAGTCCGACTTTGTGAAGACGCATGAAAGGTGTAGCATAGGTGGGAGCGCAAGCGCAATTGAAATACCGCCACTTTTATCGTTTCTTTACTTATTCAGTCATTGTAGATTTGTTCGCAATAGACGAGCGATATCTCCGGCGGGCCTATTTCCGTTGGTCGCGGGATCTGCACGAGTCAGGCGGGGAGTCTGACGGTAGTACACTCTTACACAGGTCCAGACACTTGCGATTCACAGGTGTACGTGCTTAGAGGTCCGGGCGCGTATACGACCCTTACCTGCTGGATTTGGCTGAACGCCTCTAAGTCAAGTCCCAAAGGTTTAGTGTCTGGCCACCGCTCGCCTCCTGCTCGTGGGGGAGAGGTCTCGGAGGTTTGACGCTGAGCCGCCAGCGTCTGCAGCCTACTTTGTTCAAGACGTATTGGTTATCCATTCCTCTGGATTAAACAAGGCAAGGCCGAGAGAGGGAACATGTCGTTTGGGCACCACATGTTCTCTGAAGCTTTGCCCAGGCATTGTGATGGAATTTTGGCCAAATTCCAACTCACATACTTTGGTATGTCAAGACTGCAAGGTGCCACTCATACCTTGGTCTGTCTAACCCAGTGGTTCTCAACCTTTTTTGGCCCTTGCCCCCCTTCACCATATTTTCATAACGTCATCCCCCCCCCCCTTTCGTATTTCCTATCTAAAAATTTTCCCCTCCCACCCCTACA
This sequence comes from Cepaea hortensis, assembly GCA_963921405.1. Lineage (NCBI taxonomy): Eukaryota > Metazoa > Mollusca > Gastropoda > Stylommatophora > Helicidae > Cepaea > Cepaea hortensis. The sequence continues at coordinate 88,298,014 of OY992883.1, read as the reverse complement.
CAGTATACGTAATAATTGAAGCACATACTAAAACAAGCCTAGACGTCCACATAAAACGTGATTTGTGGGTCTACTTACTTTATAAAATGAATTTTAGAAGGGGTGAGACGTACATAACCGTAAAGTATGAAGGGAAAAACAAAATCAAGTAATCGGTTCTAGTATTAACGCGATCTTGAAATAATCTTCATTCCCCCCCCCCCCCCTGGAAACCCCAAAATACCACTGGTCTAACCAATAATCTGTCTATAACTTGGTCTATCTACCCAATTATATCTTGGTCTGCTAACACTATAATCTGGTAACATCTTGATCTGTCTACGAAATTATCTGTTCTGGCTATACCTTGGTCTGTCTAAACAATAATCTGCCTGCACCGTGGTCTGTCTACACCATGATATAACCATGATTGGCTGGATGATGCAGCTTCGTTTTTTCCCCCAACGGGATGAGGTAGCCGGTTTCCCACCGCCTCTCCTTGGTGGCTTCTTACGCCATGCACGGTATTCTTAAGTGTTACTGTACTCTATGCTTCCCTTAAGGGCCGCAGTAACACTCTGGCCAAAGTAAGAAGTACTGAAAGTAAACTTAGTCGAGCGTCTGACTACACTATGATCTGCCTACACTTTTGTCTGCACCATGATATGTCTGACTACACTATGATCTGCCTACACCTTTGTCTACGCCATGAGACGCCTATACCTTTGCCTAAACAATTATCTGCCTACACCATAGTCTGTCTATACCATGAAAAGCTCACCCTACACCTTGGTCTGTCTAAACAATGATTTGCCTTCACCTTGGTCAATCTATACAGCATGATCTGCCTACATGTTAGCATGTCTAAACAATGATCTGTTTTGATCTGTCTACATAGTATCTGCCTACACCTGCCTGTCTACTCGTTGTCTGCCTACACCTGGTCAGTCCATACCCTGATCTGCCGTTACCTATAAATGTCTGACCATTTTGCGCGGAACAGTAACGAACAGATGATAATATATGTGCTTGCAGGCTAAGTCGCAATGAATTATTCAGTCTTTTTACACTTTACCAATGTTTTATTTTTTTTAAAAAGACCCTCTAGAACGCGTCTACAGACACCCCCACCCCCACCCCCACCCCACAGTAAGTCATCCGGGCTGTCTGCAACAACAATTGCTGCTGTTTTATTGGGTACCAAATAACCACACTTCCGACTGCCCTATACAAGAATTCACTGGCAGAAAATTCTCAACGTGTATGTCTGTCTGTCTTCTTATGTGAACGCCTGCAAGAGATGGCACGAAGCCATTATGGGTTTGTAATTGTGCAAATGTGGGTGAGTGTACCAGTTGTGATAGTCTGAAAGCATCCACAACAGCGTTTTCTCTCGTTGAGTAAGTGCAAGAAATTGACGTTTCATTGTGTGGCTTTCTTACATTTCCAGTGGCATTTTATTTTTGGAAGAGCTGGGGATGAGTGTTCAGGGCTAGGAGTCAGGGACTGAATAGTTTTGTTAGTGGCGGAGTTGTAGAGGAGTGATTTGTGTCAGTGGCGGAATAGTAGAGGAGTGATTTGTGTCAGTGCCGAAGAAGTAGAGGAGTGATTTGTGTCAGTGGCGGAATAGTAGAGGAGTGATTTGTGTCAGTGGCGGAATAGTAGAGGAGTGATTTGTGTCAGTGGCGGAATAGTAGAGGAGTGATTTGTGGCAGTGGCGGAGTAGTAGAGTAGTGATTTGTGGCAGTGGCGGAGTTGTAGAGGAGTGATTTGTGGCTGTGGCGGAATAGTAGAGGAGTGATTTGTGGCAGTGGCGGAGTAGTAGAGTAGTGATTTGTGGCAGTGGCGGAGTTGTAGAGGAGTGATTTGTGGCAGTGGCGGAGTAGTAGAGGAGTGATTTGTGGCAGTGGCGGAGTAGTAGAGGAGTGATTTGTGGCAGTGGCGGAGTAGTAGAGGAGTGATTTGTGGCAGTGGCGGAGTAGTAGAGGAGTGATTTGTGTCAGTGCCGAAGAAGTAGAGGAGTGATTTGTGTCAGTGCCAAAGAAGTAGAGGAGTGATTTGTGTCAGTGCCGAAGAAGTAGAGGAGTGATTTGTGTCAGTGCCGAAGAAGTAGAGGAGTGATTTGTGGCAGTGGCGGAGTTGTAGAGGAGTGATTTGTGGCAGTGGCGGAGTTGTAGAGGAGTGATTTGTGTCAGTGCCGAAGAAGTAGAGGAGTGATTTGTGTCAGTGCCGAAGAAGTAGAGGAGTGATTTGTGGCAGTGGCGGAGTAGTAGAGGAGTGATTTGTGGCAGTGGCGGAGTAGTAGAGGAGTGATTTGTGGCAGTGGCGGAGTAGTAGAGGAGTGATTTGTGGCAGTGGCGGAGTTGTAGAGGAGTGATTTGTGGCAGTGGCGGAGTAGTAGAGGGGTGATTTGTGTCAGTGCCGAAGAAGTAGAGGAGTGATTTGTGTCAGTGCCGAAGAAGTAGAGGAGTGATTTGTGGCAGTGGCGGAGTTGTAGAGGAGTGATTTGTGGCAGTGGCGGAGTTGTAGAGGAGTGATTTGTGGCAGTGGCGGAGTAGTAGAGGAGTGATTTGTGGCAGTGGCGGAGTAGTAGAGGAGTGATTTGTGTCAGTGCCGAAGAAGTAGAGGTGTGATTTGTGTCAGTGCCGAAGAAGTAGAGGAGTGATTTGTGTCAGTGCCGAAGAAGTAGAGGAGTGATTTGTGTCAGTGGCGGAGTTGTAGAGGAGTGATTTGTGGCAGTGGCGGAGTTGTAGAGGAGTGATTTGTGGCAGTGGCGGAGTTGTAGAGGAGTGATTTGTGTCAGTGCCGAAGAAGTAGAGGAGTGATTTGTGTCAGTGGCGGAGTTGTAGAGGAGTGATTTGTGGCAGTGGCGGAGTTGTAGAGGAGTGATTTGTGTCAGTGCCGAAGAAGTAGAGGAGTGATTTGTGGCAGTGGCGGTGTAGTAGAGGAGTGATTTGTGGCAGTGGCGGAATAGTAAAGGGGGTGAGTTGTGTCAGTTAGGGGTAGTAGACGGTGTTAGTTGTGTCAGTGATGGGGGGTGGGGGGAGTAGTAGAGGGGTGAGTTTTATCAGTGGCGGGGAATTAGAGGGGTGAGTTTTATCAGTGTCAAATCAAATCAAATCAAATCAAATCAACTGTCAGAGTAGTAGAGGGGTGAGTTGTGTCAGTGGAGGGGGTGGGGAGGGGGTAGTAGGGGTTGTGAGTTGTGTCAGTTTTAGAGTAGCAGAGGGTGAGTTGTGTCAGTGTGTGGGGGGAGGGGGTTTAAGTAGAGAGTTTGAGTTATGTCAGTGGGGGTGGGGGTAGTAGAGGGGGTGAGTTGTGTCAGTGGAGGGGGTGAGTTGTGTCAGTGGAGGGGGTGGGGATGGGGTAGTAGGGGTTGTGAGTTGTGTCAGTTTTAGAGTAGTAGAGGGGGTGAGTTGTGTCAGTGGAGGGGGTGGGGAGGGGGTAGTAGGGGTTTGAGTTGTGTCAGTTTTAGAGTAGTAGAGGGGGTGAGTTGTGTCAGTGGAGGGGGTGGGGAGGGGGTAGTAGGGGGTTGTGAGTTGTGTCAGTTTTAGAGTAGTAGAGGGTGAGTTGTGTCAGTGTGTGTGTGTGGGGGGGGGGTGTTTAAGTAGAGAGTTTAAGTTATGTCAGTGGGGGTGGGGGTAGTAGAGGGGGTGTGTTGTGTCAGCCAGGGGGCAGGGGTGGTAGAGGGGGTGAGTTGTGTCAGTGGCAGGGGTGATTAGTAGAGGGTGAGTTGTGTCAGTGTGTGTGTTGGGGGGGGGGGGGGGTGTTTAAGTAGAGAGTTTAAGTTATGTCAGTGGGGGTGGGGGTAGTAGAGGGGGTGTGTTGTGTCAGCCAGGGGCAGGGGTGGTAGAGGGGGTGAGTTGTGTCAGTGGCAGGGGTGATTAGTAGAGGGTGTGAGTTGTGACAGTGGGGGAGGGGTGGTAGAGGGGGTGAGTTGTGTCAGTGGCGGCGATGGTTAGTATAGGGTGAGTTGTGACAATGCTGGGGGGGGGGGGGATGTAGCGATCCCACAGAACTGTATGACTTACTTATTGACTCGCCCTCGTAACTTTTCTACCCAGCTATGCACTACTTTAGGGGAAATCGCTAGGGGCTAAGTCCATTTAAAACCCACCATGGCGGGAGACATTTCGGGAATGACGCCGATGTTGAATGTGAAGTCAAACCGTGATTTAGAAAACAGGGCACGCAGTTCTATTAAGCCGGTTTAGGAGGACTGATAAAACGATGGGATAAGTGCATCAATGTTGGTGGACATTATGTTGAGAAATAAAGGGACAATGTATGTATAAAAATAATCTGGTTTCAAGTTGTTATCATAGTTAGTTATTTGTCTACAGCCATTTGTGACTTACTTATTAACTTACCCTCGTAAATGATACAAAATGGTGCTGGTACAAAAGCCACTGGTGGTTCCTATTGCGTTAAGCAGTCATCACGCAGACGCTTACAGACACATATGCTCGCAGACCACGCCATGGAACGAATTCACTTGATACGTCTTGATCTGGTCTAGTGCTGCATAACGACTCGATTGTAATGTGGTAGTGTGGGAGTCAAAGTCTACCCTTGATGCTCCACCGGATTCTATGCTCCGTTTCCTCTCAAGGTGAATCAGCTTTAGATAACCGTCTTCCCGGCTTCAGCAATAGCAACAGCGGCGACGAGGCTCCTTAAAGGAAAACAAAGTCGTACAGCTCTCATTATCTTGGTAATCGTCACGTGTCTGAAGGCTGGTGTTGTGTGTGTGTCTGTAGTGTGTGTCAGAGTGGCAGAATAAGGACAAGACATAGTTCCCAACTGCTGTTCTGTAGCAAAACAAAGAGTCCATAGATCTCTATAGATTGGCTATACATTGTATGACAAGAAGGTACCTGGTATAACAAGGTTACCAATAAGAAAAGGGTTCCAAAAGTGGATACATCTGAAGACAATTGTCCATAGGATTAAAACAAGTATACATATGTGTGTGTGAAAAAGACATTATTAAAATGTAGCTGGCTGTAAAACTTGGATTGACTCATATGTAATAATTACTGGTGCTTAATTCCATAACACTATGGTGAGGACGTCCGAAGCAGCCAGGCTGGTCCCATGAAGAGGCCAACAATAATACAGCCTACTCACTCGTCGAGTATTGGACATATAACAATCAATTGCCGCCAATGAGTCGTCAGCGTACCCCAAGGAATAACGGAAGTAGTACGTAAGACAGGCAATCAAACAAAGTGACTGAGCATTCAAGAAGTCTTGCTTTAGGATGTCTCAGTTGAATTCTTTTCTCATCCAATTTCCGATTCTCCAAACCTCTGGTTTATGAGGTATGACCATCAATCTCACGCGGTTCGAGGTGGCGTTAGATGGGGGTTAAGTAAATTTAGATTCGTATATAAATTGCTTGGTTGTATTGCCGGCAGGCGACAATCATGTTCCACATCTTTTCTACCACTTTAGTCAGGCCATTGAATTCCGACTTTTCCCACATGGGCAAAAATCATTACACATGTTCTTTACATTTGCAATATTTATATATTTATATGAATTGGAAACAAATAGGTATATTAAGCTCCTGCGAGAAGAAACGTACTAAACATCAACACGTTGCACATACCTTACAAGGACATCCATCGTATCCCGAAATACAGGTGAAAATCCGAAATCAGAAGCACTCAATATATATATATATATATATATATATATATATATATATATATATATATATATATATATATATATATATATATATATATATATATAGATATAGATATATATAGATATAGATATATAATATGAATAATAAAATAAAATACACACAAACGCGTACAATACGACACACAGGATGGCCGACGTTTCGATTCTCAGAATCTTTGTCAAGAACAAGACAACACAGATAGATAGGACAACGAAATATAAAAAAGCACAAAACTAAAAAGCACAGCCACTACGAATCCATGTGGCAGAATAATATATATATATACACACACACATAAGTACATTCACAAAATGCATATCAACATAATCTTCCTGGTTATACATAATATATAATGACCACATGTATGTAAAATCAATGACTGCCCTTTCACGTCTTGCTTGTCGCAGGGACACACAATCGTGTGAAATCCTGAGTGTTCTCAGTATAGGAAAATAATTCATTCCACACCTCATTCTAAACGCTATTATGTTCATTTAATTTAAATACTAACACTTTTATTTTTCGTTCACCCTCAGTCTTGCGCAGAATTTAGATCTTATATATAAATTAGGATGTGCGTCCGTATTTATGTATCTCTGTATGTATGTATGTATGTCCTTTATTTGTTCGCGAACGGCCCATCCGATTGAGATGAAATTTTCTACACGCATTCCTTTCATTCCAGAGCTGTCAACTGTGATATTTTGTTAGTGTGAAATCGCCTGCTTACTCAGTATTATTTCATTTTTCATTTTTCATCATAATTTCATATATCTCAGGGGACCTAACTCTGTAAAAGTTATTTCAAGGGGCATAACTTTTCTGTATAACTTATAGTCATATTGTGGCATCGTTTTCAAAGATTTATAAACTCTTTGTCCATAGTTATGTACCGGCATATGAGTTATAATAAATAATGATACAATCTGTAAGGCATTTTCAAAGTTTTCATAAAAATGATGCACAATGCATAACATTGTAACTCATCTTTTTTTGCTTAAGAAGTTACTGTAGTCATGCAGGTGATTAGAAAGAGTTTTCATTAAAAATAATGGATGGTGTGTGGTAGAACGTTCTTTTAAGTTACATTTTTTTTGTTGTATGAATTTAATGAAGCCGGACAGGGTCAGGCAGACAGATAGACAGACAGACAGACAGATAGACAGTCGGGAACAGGAACTTATATGACTACTTATATAAATTAAATGAGATGCTTCACACCAGGAGCTGGGCGATGTCGGGCCGGGTCAGACAGACAGACAGACAGACAGACAGATAGTCGGTAACGGGAACGGGAACTTATATGACTACTTATATGAATTAAATGAGATGCTTCCCACCAGGGACTGGGCGAAGCCGGGCAGGGTCAGCTAGTATACTATAAGACGATCAGCATGGATGGGGTTAGATTTTAGACATCTGTATATTCCGTCTTGCTGGGTCTTTGTTGTCTGTGCGCTGGGGCGGAAGTGAGTAGTTTCCTATTTCCCGTATTATTATACAGCATGGGTAACGCATTTTTTAAAATGTGTTCGGAAGTGAATGTTGAAATAATATTCTCCCCGTCAAATTGACATGGTATTGAAGAATAAAGTGAGCGCAAGACAGGGAAAGCAAATTGCGACGTCATTTACATTGATGAGGTGAAATTAAATGCCGTCCCTAATATAGCTGGGTAGTAGTTTTAGCACAGAAAATGTCCGTGTTATAGCATGACGTCATTAATTGTCATATTGATGATATATGAGATTTAGAAATGTAAATAGTAAATTCCCTAATGTAGTATTATTGATGGTCACATAGTGATCTAGACTCATCTCGTCATAATTGTGTCAGTGGGGAGGGGGGGGGGGGTGTTAGTAGACGGGGTTGGTTGTGTCAGTGGGGGGGGGGGGGGGAGGGGGGGCTGTTAGTAGAGCTTGTCAGGTGTGTCAGCTAGGGTGGGGGTGGTAGACGGGGTGGGTTGTGTCAGTGGGGGGGGAGGTAGTAGACGGGGTGGGTTGTGTCAGTGAGGGGGGAGGGGGGGGGAGGGGTTAGTAGACGGGGTGGGTTAGGTCAGTGGGGGGAGGAGGAGGTAGTAGACGGGATGGGTTGTGTCAGTGGGGGGGGGGGGGGGGGTAGTAGACGGTGTGGGTTGTGTCAGTGGGGGGGGGGGGGGTAGTAGACGGGGTGCGTTGTGTCAGTGGGGGGGGGGGGGTAGTAGACGGGGTGGGTTGTGTCAGTGGGGGGGGGGGTAGTAGACGGGGTGGGTTGTGTCAGTGGGGGGGGTAGTAGACGGGGTGCGTTGTGTCAGTGGGAGGGGGGGGGGGGGGTAGTAGACGGGGTGCGTTGTGTCAGTGGGGGTAGTAGACGGGGTGGGTTGTGTCAGTGGGGGGGGGGGGGGTAGTAGACGGGGTGGGTTGTGTCAGTGGGGGGAGGGGGTTAGTAGACGGGGTGGGTTGTGTCAGTGGGGGAGGGGCAGTAGACGGGTGGTTTGTGTCAGTGAGGGGAGGGGGTAGTAGACGGGGTGGGTTGTGTCAGTTAGGATGGGGGGGGGGGGGTAGTAGACGGGGTGGGTTGTGTCAGTGGGGGAGGGGCAGTAGACGGGGTGGTTGTGTCAGTGAGGGGGGGGGAGTAGACGGGGTGGGTTGTGCCAGGATGAGGGGGGGGGGGGGGGGGGGTAGTAGTAGACGGGGTGGGTTGTGCCAGGATGGGGGGGGGGGGTAGTAGTAGACGGGGTGGGTTGTGTCAGTGGGGAGGGGGAGGGGGTAGTAGACGGGGTGGGTTGTGTCAGTGGGGGGGTAGTAGACAGGGTGGGTTGTGTCAGTTGGGGGGGGGGGGGTAGTAGACGGGTTGGGTTGTGTCAGTGGGGGGGGGGGGGGGTAGTAGACGGGGTGGGTTGTGTCAGTGGGGGGGGGGGGGGGTAGTAGACGGGGTGGGTTGTGTCAGTGAGGGAGGGGAGGCTGTTAGTAGAGCTTGTCAGGTGTGTCAGCTAGGGTGGGGGTGGTAGACGGGGTGGGTTGTGTCAGTGGGGGGAGGAGGTAGTAGACGGGGTGGGTTGTGTCAGTGGGGGGGGGGGGGTAGTAGACGGGGTGGATTGTGTCAGTGGGGGGGGGGGGGGTAGTAGACGGGGTGGGTTGTGTCAATGGGGGGGGGGGGTAGTAGACGGGGTGCGTTGTGTCAGTGGGGGGGGGGGGTAGTAGACGGGCTGGGTTGTGTCAGTGGGGGTAGTAGACGGGGTGGGTTGTGTCAGTGGGGGGGAGTAGACGGGGTGGGTTGTGTCAGTGGGGGAGGGGGGTAGTAGACGGGGTGGGTTGTGTCAGTGGGGGAGGGGCAGTAGACGGGTGGTTTGTGTCAGTGAGGGGAGGGGGTAGTAGACGGGGTGGGTTGTGTCAGTTAGGATGGGGGGGGGTGTTAGTAGACGGGGTGGGTTGTGTCAGTGAGGGGGGGAGGCTGTTAGTAGAGCTTGTCAGGTGTGTCAGCTAGAGTGGGGGTAGTAGACGGGGTGGGTTGTATCAGTGGGGGGGGGGGGGGGGTAGTAGACGGGGTGGGTTGTGTCAGTGGGGGAGGGGCAGTAGACGGGGTGGGTTGTGTCAGTGAGGGGGGAGTAGACGGGGTGGGTTGTGTCAGTGGGGAGGGGGAGGGGGTAGTAGACGGGGTGGGTTGTGTCAGTGAGGGGGGGGGAGTAGTAGACGGGGTGGGTTGTGTCAGTGGGGAGGGGGAGGGGGTAGTAGACGGGGTGGGTTGTGTCAGTGAGGGTGGGGGGGTATTAGACGGGGTGGGTTGTGTCAGTGGGGGAGGGGCAGTAGACGGGTGGTTTGTGTCAGTGAGGGTGGGGGGGGGGGGTAGTAGACGGGGTGGGTTGTGTCAGTGAGGGTGGAGGGGGGTAGTAGACGGCGTGGGTTGTGTCAGTGAGGGTGGGGGTGATAGTAGACGGCGTGGGTTGTGTCAGTGGGGGGGGGGGGGGTAGTAGACGGGTCGAGCTGTGTGTCGGGGGGAGACGTGGTGGGTTGTGTCGGGGGGGGGGGGAGGGGTAGTAGACGGGGTGAGTTGTGTCAGTGGGGGGGAGTAGGCGGGGTGGGCTGTGTCAGTGGGGGGAGGCTGTTAATAGAGCTTGTCAGGTGTGTCAGTTGGGGTGGGGGTAGTAGACGGTGGGTTGTGTCAATGGGTGGGGGGTGGGTAGTAGACGGGGTGGGTTGTGTCAGTGTTGAGGGGGGGGGGGGTAGTAGACGATGTGGGTTGTGTCAGGGGGGGGAGTGCTAGTGGAGGGTGTGAGTTGTGTCAATTGGGGGTTAGGGTTGTCGACGGATGGGTCGTGTCAGTGAGGGAGGGGAGAGTAGAGGAGGTGAGTTGTGTCAGTGGCGGAGTAATAAAGGGATTATTTATATCAGCAGCGGATTAGTAGAGGGGGTGAGCTTTGTCAGTGGCGGAGCAGTAGGCGGGGGGTGTGAATTATGTCAGTGGTAGAGTAGTAGAGGGGGTGGGTTGTGTCAGTGGTAGAGTAGTATAGGGGGTGGGTTGTGTCAGTGGTAGAGTAGTAGAGGGGGTGGGTTGTGTCAGTGGTAGAGTAGTAGAGGGGGTGGGTTGTGTCAGTGGTAGAGTAGTAGTTGGGTGATTTTTTTCACTGGTAGAGTATTGGAGGGGGTGAATTGTGTCAGTGGTAGAGTATTAGAGGGGGTGAATTGTGTCAGTGGTAGAGTAGTAGAGGGGTTGAGTTGTGTCAATGAAGGGATAGTAGAGGGGGTGATTTGTGTCACTGGTAGAGTATTAGAGTGGGTGAATTGTGTCAGTGGTAGAGTAGTAGAGGGGTTGAGTTGTGTCAATGAAGGGATAGTAGAGGGGGTGATTTGTGTCACTGGTAGAGTATTAGAGGGGGTGAATTGTGTCAGTGGTAGAGTAGTAGAGGGGTTGAGTTGTGTCAATGAAGGGATAGTAGAGGGGGTGATTTGTGTCACTGGTAGAGTATTAGAGGGGGTGAATTGTGTCAG